>RJWT010040419.1:0-12486 GCA_004365215.1 Cuniculus paca
TATGGTAGCCAATGCTGTTTTGCTAATATCTTGAAATTCTGTATTGCTTACATTGTTCTGCTTTGTTTGTTTTGTTTTGTTATGTTTTGTTTCTACTGTTTTAGTTTGTTGTATTTTGTTTGATTTTACTTATCCCTGATGGTATGGGCAGGTATACTGCAGATAACAAGAGGCATTATGGTAGCCTTACTGATTACTCTTTACCCTGTTTAAAAGTCATGTACCATGTTCATTGCCTTGTTTTGATTGACTTTACTCTGTTTTCTTTTGTTTGGTTGTATTCTTTTCAGAATAAAATTTAAAAAAAATAAAACAAATTTCACAGGTTTTGAATTTGAGAATTACAAAATACTGATTAATTATACAGGAATTATGACTTACACTATAAATTTTACATAAATCTATTCAATAAGCTTTTAAAATTTGGTGGATTTTTAAATTTCCTAAGCAGTATACAATCTGAAATTCAAATTTTTTCCTTTTAGAAAATTTCTCTGCTTATTCCCATTTTCTCTCATTACCCACTTTTTGACATTCATGTATCTATATAGACTATTCAAATGGAACAAATGTGAGATAATGTATCACAATAATACCACATGTGGACATTAAAAATAAAATGTACTATACTATGACATTTCTGCTTAAGTCTAGTTATTACTGTATAATGTAATTGCAAAAGTCAAGAGATCATTTGTCTCCCTAGGTTGTATGATTAAAATTCACTTAATCTTTCTTATTTTCTCAACCTGTAGTACTATGCATAATAAAGCAGACATTTGCAAGATTATTTTGAGATCAAAATTAGTTCACAAAATTAAGGGATAGATCAAAAATTCTTTGAGAAAAGTTTATGCAAAGGCAAGACAATATTTACAAACTATTTGAAAATGACCAGGTTATTTAACCCTTATAATTTTTTGTTTCTTTGTTTCTAAAAATAGAAAAGATACTATTTTGGATAAAAGAGATAATGTTCAGTGAAAACAAGCACTCAATAAATGTGTTTTCTTCTCCTTATTTCTCTTCCCTTCCTCATTTAAAAACTTGTTTTGAAAAAAGCCAAGCCTCTATCTAGAACTCATCTGCTTATACAAATAAAGTGAAAATTTAATAGCTTGGTGACTTATTTGCATTCAAGTTACATCTCAACTCCTCAACACCATAATGTGTAAGTCAAACTATTCTGATGATTATTATTTTGACTGGACTGTGCATTATGATAAAGCAGCCCAGCTAATCTTTGAGAATTAAGCACCACAATTTGGTCCCTGACGTCCTTGAATCCCATTATTTCCATTGCATTTAGGAATCCTAGTAGCAGTTTTCCCTGTAATTTCTAAACCACAGAGAAGAGAGAACACAGAGCTTTTAAAAGATACTGAGGTGCCCCTACGAATTTTTTTTTCATGATTAGTGAAAGGCATCTCCTTGCAGGATTAGAGAACAAGTTTTGCACAGTAAATATTCTCTAACATTGCAATCTCCTCAAGCCTTTCAGATTCCTTCCTCTATAACAAGGCATTTCATTTCATTTCATTTCATTTCATTTCATTTCATTTCATTATTTCATTTAGCATAGGCCACCCTTTCAGACCAGCAAACCAATCAACCTAGAGATCTACTAAGTACCCTTCTTAACTCTGTGAACTAAAGTATTGAATTGCTGACTAGTGACCCTGTATCAATAAAGTCAGCCTGATCTGAATATACCCTTTATATCATACAACTTGATATCCACTGTCACAGATATCCCTACATTTGTTTATATAATTTGAAAAGCCATGTATTCTTCTTGGTATACACACTTCTCAGAGTCACACCTTGTACCTGATCCTTTGAAGGCTACTTGAACTTGAGTCTAAAGATCAAGAAACAAAATGAGATGTTTGGAAGTAAATATGAAGTACAACTAAGAGTAACACATGCAACTACTTTAGGGGCGGCCATTCCACATTCTTTAGGTAGAAATAGGCTATTTTGTTACATTAAGCTTCTTCAGAGAAACACAAATGTATAAACAATATACATATTTAAGGAGAGATTCAACATGGCTCAATAAAGGACTCGCATGGAATTTTTCAGAAGAAATCAACTAAAAACACAGGTAATTAGAAGACTAGGACATACATCCTGATACGATACCAAAATTAATTTAAAATAAGAGATTTGTAGATCAAACAAAACATAGGCATAAGAGTTTATAAAACAATAAGCCAGCCCAAAGGGCTGCCCATGAGTCTCCTGCCAGCAGAATCAGGATCAGAATAAGAGCAAGCACAAACAGCTATTCCCAGGAAGTTTCCCCCAAAAAAACAAAGAAACTGCAAAGGTGTGGCAAACTCAATCCATAAAGGATAGACCTAAAATACAATGCCCCTCACTTCTTTCGATTTCCTGAAAATAGGGGATACTGCAGACTGCCAACAAATTTTGCTGGCATACATGAGCAAGTGACTGCTCCCTGCCTGACTGGACACCAGTTTTTTTCTTTTCTTCTTTATCTTTCTCATTCTCTGTCAAACACCATAATCACTAACTAGAACCCCTAGCAACAATAAGGTTAGAGACTCACCATGGCATTGAGGATTGCTAGTGAAACAACACAACTCCTCCTACCCTATGACTGGTGCAAGGGATGAACTTGGACCATCTCCTGGCAGCCAGAACAAGTACTTCCCCAGCACTGCAACCAGGACCAGCAACCAGCAACCCAGGCACCCTTGGGCCAGGAATTGAGCATCCCTCTGACGTGCAACAACTAATGTGGGACAGACTTGTGACCACAGCACAGACAAGGAGGACAGAGCATGAGAGAAGCCAGTGGTATGGAATGGAGCAGGCTGAACAAGGTCCTGGAGGGGCCAACTGTACATGGGACTGAGAGCAGTTTTGGGCTGTCTTGTAAGGGTACCACAGAAACCAACAGAGCACTGAAGAGACAAACAGGATAAGGAGCAGTGTGTGGACCATCCAGAAAGCTGCTGGCTAAAGACTGACAACAGCCTCCATATCTGGAGACCGAGATCAGCCCCACATCCAATCCAGTACTAATCCTACTATGGAATTGGTGGACCACTGATTTCAACACTACCACAACATGGAGCACCAGAGGAATTTTTTTTCTTTGTTTCTGTGTATTGTTTCCCTTTATTGCCTGGTTGAGCTTTCTGCTGATATTGTTATTTGAAGTGTTGGTTTTTTGTTTTTTGTTTTGTTTTTTTTTTTCTAGATTTGTACATATATTTTTGTTCTATACATCATCTTTCTCTCTCCTCAACTATCTCCTTTGATCTTAGGATATTTTCATGTCAGTGAACACTGTTCCTAACTTTTCTGATTCACTTCAATAATCTTTTACTTTTTCCTTTATGTTTTCTTTCCTATCCTCTTCTCCAGTTTCTGAAAGCTTGCAGGATCATCCTTTGCCTTTCTCCTCCAGCCTTTCTTTGACTATATTTCTCTTCATTTTTTTCTCTGTTTTGTTCCCTATACCTCTTAAATTTCCTGAATACAGAGTAAAATCACTCTCCTAAGGGAAAATTCATTGCATGCATGTTCCTGATTTATATTGAGTTTTGTTGTATAACTATAGATATTGCCCCTATTGTTAAAGATACCAAATTAAGAGTTACCATAGTTTGTCAGATTCCAGGCCATGCATGATGCTATTGTTACTGCTAATTGTAATACTTTAGCAAGGATATCATACTTGTAATTGCTTGTTCTCCCTTCTATAACAATACTGTGACCATCTGGCATCATAAACATCACAATAGTTCAGTACCAAAGGATCGGGGGCTGAGTCAAATAGATGACAACATCTCATCCTTAATAAATTGAGAAAGACAAAAATAGCAAAAAACTCCTACACATAGAAGACACCTCTGAAGAACAGACATGTCCTAGGAAAGCTTCAATAATAGTGATAAAGCTACCTACTAGAAGAAATATACAGGCATCAACACAGAAACTAAAATACAATACAATAAAAAAAAATGACAAGACACTGAAGCAAAACCAAACCCCAGACCTCCAGCCCATCCAGGAAAAGTCCAAGGGACAAAGAAGTAGAAGAAAATGGAGGCCACCCATCTGAAATTTCTGAAATGATTGTAACAGTTCAAAGACAGGTGCACAAGACAATAAAGGAAATCAGTTCAGAAATAATCCCCCAAGTAAAAAAAGAGATGGTGACTATAATGAAAGACTTAGCAAGTCTAGAGTAGACATAGATTTAAAAAATAGAGGATCACAAAAATAACATGGAAAATAAGAATATCCAATATAGGAAAGAAGTGGAATTCATGAAACAAATTCAGATATCCAGGAAATTTAAAATTTCACCTGAAACAAACTAAAGACACAATTGCACACCTACAAGAAAGGATTGTAGCAAGCAATCACAAAAAGAAAGATCTCTTAAAAATAACAAGGAACCATCAAGAAACAATCCAACTGCAAAATGATGCAAAGAAAAGTAATATAAGATGATTGGAGTCAATGAAAAAGGAGGAGCTAGCACAAATGACATTAACAAACTATTCACAAAAGTAATGGCAGAAAACTTCCCGACTATGGAAAAAGAATTGGACACACAGATAAGTGAGGCATATAGTACTCCAATAAGCTATGACCAAAATAAATCAACACCAAGGCATATAATAATCAAGATTCCAGAAATTCATCACAAGGACAGAATATTAAAAGCTATTAAAAAAAACACAACCTATAAAGGAAAACCCATCAGAATCACAGCAGACATCTAAGCACAAAGTTAAGGAGCATTAGGAATGAAGTATTCCAATACTTGAAAGAAAATAATGTCCAATCCAGACTGATGTACCCTGCAAAACTATTTTTGAGAATTAATGGAGAAATAAGATACTTCCATAACAAAGAACAACTAAAGAAATTCATGACCACCAAACCAGTTCAACAATATGTTCTAAAAATACAGAAGAGAGGGATAACAATGTGCACAAATTCAAGAACACCAATAGGAAGAAACCACTGGCCAAGGCAAGAAATTAAACAAGCGGGAAAGACAAGCAGATAACAATACGAGAAGGGTAAGTCAGTACATGTAAGTAATAAATGTCATCATAAATGTTCTCAACTCACCAATCAAAACAAATAGACTGGCAGAATGGGTCAAGAAAAAGATCTAACAATATATTACATACAAGACACACATTTAATTCAAAAACAAATTCACAGACTGAAAGTCAAAAGATGGAAAACAATATTCCATACAATAGGAACCCAGAAAAAAAGCAAGGGTAGCTATTCTATTTGCAGACAATGTGAACTGCAAGCCAAGACAGATCAAAAGAGATAAATGAGGTCACTACATTCTTGTTAAAACTCCAAGAATAAATTACAATCATAAATACCTATGCAAAAAGTTCAGGAGCACCCATTTATATAAAACAAACACTAATGGACATGAAAAATCAAATAATCACTAACACAACTGAAATGGAAGAATTTAACTCCCATTTGTCATAAATAGATACACCAATTAGACAAAAATTCAATAAACATCAGAACTGAACCAAACCTGTGAACAAATGCACCTGATAGCTACAAAGTATTCTACTCCACAACACCACAGTACACATTCTTCTCAGTTGCACCTGGGACCTTTTCCAAAATAGACCATATACTAGTGCATACAACATGTGCAAGTAAATGCAAAGGAACTGAAATCATTCCATATATATTATCTGATCATACTGCAATGAAACTGAAAATCAATGGCAAAAGAAACCACAAAAACTCTATAAATATGTGGAAATTGACTAACACCCTACTAAAAAAGCAATGGGTCACAGGTGAAATTAAACAAAAAATTAAACAGTATCTACAACTAAATGATAATGCTGCTGCAATATATCAGAATTTATAGGACATAAATTAATCAGTCCTAAGAAGGAAATTTATAGCAGAGAATACCCATAACAGGAAGACAGAATGAGATCAAATAAACAACCTGATGTTGATTCTCAAATTTCTAGAAACAGAACAAATCAAGCTTAAAGCTCATATGAGGGAAGAAATTACAAAGATCAGAGCAGAAATTAATGCAATTGAAACTACAAAAACAATACAAAGAATCAATAAATCAAAGAGTTGGTTCTGGAAAGGTTAAATAAGATTGATAAACCCATAGCCAACCTTACCAAAAAAAAAAGGAAAGAAATAACTCAAATTCATGCAATTAGGAAGTAAAAAGTAAAACCACAACAAATCCTGCATAAATTCAGAAGATCAATACCTACTTCGAGAAACTTTATTCTAATAAAATGGAAAACACAGATGAAATGGACAGATTCCTAGGTGCATATGAACTACCAAAGCTAAGTCAAGAAGATATAAAAATGCTAAATGACTCAATAGCAGACAATGAAATTGAAAATGTAATTAAAAACCTACCAACAGGAGATTCAACATAGCTGACCAGAGGAGAAGACTCATTCAGAGCTACTCAGAGAAATTTAACTAAATCACAGGTAATTGGAATAAAGGGGAGGGGCATACCTCCTGAAACTAAAATCAATCTCACGTAAGAGACTAATAGATCAAGCCAAACATAGATAAAGGATTTAAGAAAATGACCACCCAGCTCACTGGGCTGCCAGTGATTGAACAGATTCGACAACTGCCCACCATACTTGGAACCTTAAAAGGAGAGAGAGAGACAGAGACAGAGACAGAGACAGAGACAGAGACAGAGACAGACAGAGAGAGAGAGAGAGAGAGAGAGAGAGAGAGTATACTAAAATACTGTGGCTAAATCAAGTAATACAGGATAGACTTCGGAAGACCAGACCAAATCACAGCATTTCACCTTACCCTGCAATAAATGACCTGAGAGGACAGAGATTTGTTGGTGTAAGAGGAACACAGGAGGTTGAGCAAGGAGCAAGAGGAGTCAAAAGTGTACAGGACTAGAAGCTGCCCCATATCTCTGAAAAATGACAGAAACTGGGAGAGACATGCCACTAAGAGAAACAGGGTAAGCAGTAGGAGACCACTAAGGGACACACAGAAAATACTGGCTGAACACTCTGGCCCCAGGCCCCTACATCTGGAGGCTAAGATCAGCCTCAAACTTTACCTCAGATGTTACAGTGTTATCTAGTAGTTTTGGACTCTTGGTGGATACCACAGGTATTTTGGTTTTTTAAATTTAATAATATTTAATTTAATTTAATTTTTATTTTACGTTTGTCAGTTTGTGATTTGTTTCCCATTCTTTTTCCTTTTCTTTTACCTATATTTTTGTTCTAATATGTTCATCTTCTTTCTCCTTTTCCTCAATTTACCTCTCTAGATTTAATCATATTTTCATGAGTAAATAGTATCTCTAATTTTTTTTTACTTCAATACTCTCTCTCTCTCTTTGGCTTTCTTCTCTGCATTCCCAAATCTTGTGCGATCATCCTTCAACCTCCAACCTGGCTTTTACTTGATTTCCTTTCAGTTATCTCTGTGCTATCCATTATGCTTCTTAAATTTCACCACCACAGGGGAAAACCACTCGACCAAGGGAAAACATTTTGCATACAAGCTCCCAATTTAAGTTGAGATCGGTTATATAACTGTAGATTTTGTTTCTATGGTTAAAGGTACAAAATTAATAGTTACCACAGTTAGTTTCTAAATTGTTCTTGATGCTATGATTAGTGCTAATTATACTATTTTAGACTGGATGTCATATCTGTTTTAATCAGTTCTCCTTCTGTAACAGTATTGGGAAGATCTGGGGAAATAACCTCACCATACCCCCACAACAAAGGCCTTGGGACTGAGCCAAGAGATACCACTACCTCACTCTTAATTAATTGAAAAGGTAGAATCTTGGGAAAGACACAAACCAAGAACCTCCTATGCACAGAAGACATCCCAAAAAGCAAACCTTGCCTAGAGAGGCCTTGATACTATTGATAAAGCTACCTGCTACAAAAAGTTATAAGTATCAACACAGAAAACAAAAACTTTTGAAACAGAAAATGACAAGAGGTAGAAGCAAGATGCAACCTCAGACCTCCAGCCCAACTAGGACAAGTCCAGGAGACGAGATAAAGGAAACTGTAAGATGCACACTTGACACATCTGAAATGATAGCCAGCAAAATTAAGAAGCAAATCAATGAAGCTATAGAGGAAATCAGATCAGAAATAATCTCTCAGATAAAAAAAAGAATGTCAAGATTTACAAAGGAATTCCTCAACAAATATAGAACAGAGACAGATTAAAAAATAGATGTTGAAACAAAGAGGATGGAAACTGTGAATGATCAATATAGGAAAGAATTACAATGCATGAAATGGATTGAAGCAGATATCCAGGAAATTAAATATTCCATTGAAAGCTGGCAAAACTGCTTGAATGAAACTGAAGGCAGACTGCCAGACCTTGAAGACAAAATCTGGGCTACCAGTCATGACAGGAAATTTCTCTTGAAAATAACAAAAGGTCAGGAAAAACAATTCAGCAGCTGCAAAATAATGTGAAGAAAAATAATATAAGAATTGGTGTCAATGAAAAAGCAGGAGCCCAAACAAATAATACACACACACACACACACACACATACACACAAAAAAAAAACTATTTGCAAAATAACACAGAATTTCCCAAGTATGAGGAAAGAATCTGACATGCAGATAAGTGAAGCATATACAAATCCAATTAGCTATAACCAAAATAAATCTACAACCAGATATATAATAATCAAGATCTGAGAAATTCAGCACAAGCACAGAATGTTAAAAGCTGTTAGAAAGAAGACACAGATCATCTATAAAAGAAAGCCCATCAGAAACATAGCAGACTTCTCAACAGAAACCCTCAGCTCACCAAGAATTTGGAATGAAGTATTTCATGTCCTGAATGAAAACAACTTCCAACTCAGGTTGACATACCCTGCAAAACCATCATTCAAAATTAATAAAGAAATAAGATACTTCCATGACAAAGAACTAAAGAAATTCATGACTACTAAAGCAATGTTACAAAAAGTACTGAAAGACATTCTAGATAGAGATATAAATGACCACAACTCCAAGAACAATGTCAGAAAGAAACCACCAGGCAGGGCAAGCAATTAAACAAGGGGAAAATCAGGGAACCAAGGGCAGGAAAATAACATGACAAAGATGAACCAATACATGTCAGTTATAATAATCAATGTGAAGGGCCAATTCACCAATCAAAAGAAACAGATTGGCAGACTGGATCAAGAAACAAGATCCAACGATATGCTGTTTGCAAGAAATAAACTTAGTTCAAAATGAAACTCATTGACTAAAAGTCAAAAAATGGAAAACAATACTCCATGCAACAGGAACTCCAAAAAAAAGCAAGGGTAGCTATTCTGTTTGCAGACAGTATGAACTTCAAACTAAGAATCCCCAATAGAGATAAACAAGGTCACTACATACCTGTTAATGAAAACTTCAAAAGGAAAGGATAACAATCATAAATATATATGCACCAAATGTGGGAGCACCCAACTATATAAGACAAATATTACTAGACATTAAAAATCAAATAAGCACTAACACAATTGTAACAGAGGACCTTAATACCCTATTATCACAAAGAGATGAAATAGACCAAAAAAAAAAAGCAAAGAAATAACAGAACTGAAACAAACCTGTGAACAAAAGGAATTAGTAGATGTTTACAGAGTGTTCCACCCCATATCAGAATGCACATTCTTCTCAGCTACACATGGGACATTTTCTAAAATACACTGTATACTAGCTCACAGAACATGCTTAAGTAAATGCAAAGAAATTGAAATTTTCTCATGTGTACTATTTGACTATAGTGCAGTGAAATTTGGCATTAATGGCAAAAGAAACCATAACAACTCCATAAACACGTGGAAATTAAATAACACCCTCCTGAACCAATGGGTCACAGATAAAATTAAAGGAGAAATTCAATAATATCTACAATCAAACAAAAATGCAAATACAACATACTAGAACCTGTGGAACACAATTAAAGCAGTCCTAAGGGGGAAATTTATATGGGTATCTCACATCTGGAAAACAGAATGAGCACAAATGATTAAATGCTACACCTCAATCTTCTAGAAAAAGGAAATCAAGTCCAACCTAAACCACATAGAAGGTTGGAAATTATAATGATCAGAGCAAAAATTAACACAATTGAGACTAAGACAACAATACAAACAATGAATCAAAGAGTGGGTTCTTTGGAAAAATAAATAAAAATTGATAAACTCCTAGACAACCTCATCAAAAAACAGAAACAAAGACTCAAATTCGTGCAATGAGGAATGAGAAGGGTGAAATCAATACAGCTCCTGTGGAAAATCAGAATATCATCAATACCTACTTTGAAAGTTGTTACTTGCATAGCATGCAAAACAGAGTAAATGGACAGATCCTGGAAATATATGAATTAACAAACTTGATTTAATCAAAATTCTGAGTAACCCAATATCATTAATAAAATTGAAAATGTAATTAAAAACTTACCAACAAAGAAAAGCCCAGGTCTTGATGAATTCATTGCTAAATTCTACAAGAAATTTAGAGATTTGATGCTGATACTTCTCAAACTCTTTAATGAAATTAAAAGGGAAGCAATTCTCCCTAACCCAGACCTAGAAGCAAATATCAGCCTGATGCAAAAACTAGACAAAGACCTGACCAAAACAGAGGACTTCAGGCCAATTTCTCTAATAAACATAGAAGCAAAAATCCTCAATAAAATACTAGCAAACAGTGCAGTAAATCATCAAGCTTATACAAAATGACCAAGTGGGATTCATCCCAGGAATGCAGATATGGTTCAACATATGCAACTCAATAAATGAAACACACCATACCAATAACTAAACACAAAAACCACATGATCATCTCAATAGATGCAGGAAGTCTTGGATAAAGTAGAGCACTCATTCATTATAAAAATCCTATAGAAAATTGGAATAGATGGTCTTTACCTCAATCTCATAAAAGTGATCTATGACCAACTAACAGCCAACATCATTATTAAATGGACAAAAAATGAAATATTTCACTTTAAAATCAGGAACAAGACAAGGATGTCCACTATCACTACTCCTATTCAATTTAGTTCTGGAAATATTAGCCTGAGTAATTAGACAAGAGAGAGAAATAAAAGGAATAAGGATTAGAACAGAAGAAGTTAAATTATCATTAGTCACAGATGACATGATACTCAACAGAGAAGACCCCAAAAACTCCCACCAAAAGAATTCTAGATTAAATAAGCAAATTCAGTAGTTAGCTGGATACAAAGTCAACACTCAAAAATCAGTAGGTTTCCTGTACACAAAGAAACTCACTGAGAGAGAAAGTAGACAAACAACACCCTCTACAATAGCATCCAAAAAAATGAAATACTTAAGAATCAATCTAATGATGGAAGTAAAAGTTCTATACATTGAAAATTACCTAAAGGGAACAGAAAATATATATAAATATATAAATATAAATATATATATATATATATATATATATGATAGATAAGATGATTGTACTATGAATTTTATTAGTTCTTAGAACAAAATAGTTTACACTCATAGGACTGGACCAATTCTGTATGCCTATGCCTGGTAATCTGAGCAACTCTTGAAGACAACTATACAAAATAACAACCTTTGGTATCTTCTTATCACCATGTTTACAAAGCCTATATTGTTATTGTTTTATGCTATTATTGTTATTTATCTGTCTATTTTTTTTGTTTTTCTTCTGCTTTGTTCTGCTATTGTCTCTAGCACAGAAAGGCTAGACATACATGTATACACTTATACATGCCTAGAACTACTCTTAAAGAGTTTACAAGAACAGATTTTATTAAGTATCAAGATATGAACAGCTACTTTGAAGAAAATGAGACATTATGGAAGCCATAGCTGATTTCTTACCTTCTGGTTCTGAAGTCCAATAATGCTTTCATTCTTTGATATGACTGGTTTAAGTCGGTTTTCTACTTTTGATTGCAATATGCGAGAAGATATGAATAGCTTTTTTGAAGAAAACAAAGGACATTAAGGTAGCCATTGTTGATTTCTTATTGTCTGGTTTGAAGACCTGTAATGCTTTCATTCTTTTGCTTTATCTGGTTTTATATTATTTTGTTTTATTTGAATTTATTGTGTGTGAAGGTAAGAACAACCATTTTGAAGAAAACAAGAGACACTAGGGTAGCCATTGCTGATTTCCTGTCACTTTGTTTTGAAGACCTGTATTGCTTACATTGTTCTGCTCTGATCTGCTTTGTTGTGTTTTACTGTTTTGTTTTATTTTGTTTTGTTTTTTGTTTTATTATCTTTACAATACAAAAAAAAGAAAAGAAAATTACAGTATTCTGAAAAAAGACATCAGAGAGATTATCAGAAATTGGAAAGATACTCCTTGCTCATGAATAAAAGAACCAACATTGTGAAAATGGCCAGGCTCCTAAAACT
>RJWT010040420.1:0-12502 GCA_004365215.1 Cuniculus paca
CATATCACTCTTTTGCAGCCAGCTGTTTCTCCTGTTGGACCACTGCTTCTCTTTCCTCACTGGCTCCCATGTCTCTGCTCTGATCATGTCTGATCACCTCCCCCAGCAGTTAGAGAACCATTGCAAAAAAAGGTAAATCTGTATCTCCCAAATCCTTAACCCAGCTTCCAAAGCCATGAATAAGTTGGAGCTTTTCTCCCCACACGGTTTATGCCCTGGCCATGCTGAATTCCCTATCTTTCCATTTTCTGGCCCTGTTGTGTTTAGTCTCAGAAAATTTGCACAGATTGTTCTCTCTGTTTAGAATCCTTCCTTCCTTTCTAACTTCCCTCCTTCCCCCTCACCCTCTCCCTCCCTCTCTCACTCCTCCCTCCTTTCCTCCTGCCCTCCTTCCTCCCTCCCTTCCTATATTGTTATATGTGAAGAATGATTCCTGTAGGCAGTATACTGTTGGGTAACGTGTTTAATCTGTGTGCCAATCTGTATCTATTTTTTTGACAAGTGATAATTATATATAATTATAGGGTACACAGTGATGTCATGATACATGAATACAATGTGGAATGATTGAATTAAGCTAATTAACATGTTAGTCACCTTAAGTATCCTTAATTCTTCCAGTTTAATTGCAGTTTTGCACTCATTGACAAAGTTACACCCAATCTTTTCTAATTGCTGTATTTAGACCATCTATATTTAATGTGATTATTAGTATGGCAGAGGTTAAATCTGTGATTTTTATTGTTTTCACTTTATTCTACTTTTTACTTCTGACTTTCTTTTTTCCACTTCCATTGCATTTTTGAAGATTTTTCATAGTTCTATTTCTTTTGTACCTGTAGCCGTTTTGTTTTTGTTTGATAGATTTTCTAGTAGTTACTCTAGGTATTTTACATAGTTTATTATCACATATGATTGTTAACATTTTGCCAATTCAAATTATATATAGATATCTTTGCACACCTGTGATCCCAGCACTTGGGAGGCTGAGATAGGAGGAGGCCAGCCTGGGGTACATAGTGTGTTCAAGGCCAGTCTGAACTACGTAGTGAGACCCTGTCTCAAAAAAGTAAAAAAGTTAAAAAAAAATTAACTCCCTTATATCCCTTCAACATCTCCTATTTTAAATACAATTGTCTTAAATCTTTCTTTTACATATAGTTATAGGCATATTAGGTGATTTTTTTTTTCTTTAGCCCTTAAACATAATTTAGAAAACACAAGAAGAGAGGGAAAGTCTGCTGTATTTGCTACTAGTTTTAATTTGTTCTTTCTTCCTTCCAAGTATATAAATTTTTAAAAATATTTTATTTTATTTTATTTTGAGATAGGGTGTTGCTATGTAGTTCAAGCTAGACTTGAATTAATCATGTAGTTCAAGCTGGTCTCAAGCTTGTGATGACCCTCTTGCCTCAGCCTCCTGAGTGCTGGGGTTACAGACGTATACCACCATGCTTGGTTTAAATCCCTTTTTAAGAAAATCATTTTCTCTTTGTTTAAAGAACTTCCTGTGGGTATTCTTTTAGCATAGGCCTGCCAGCAACGAAGTCCCTTAGTTTTCCTTTATTTGGGAATGTCTGGTTTCTATTTCATTCCTTAAGGAGATTTTCTCTAGAGATTGGAAGTCTGGGTTGACAATTCTTTTCTTTCAGTACTTGAAAAATGTGGCATTTTATTTATTTATTTATTTTGTTTCTTTTGTGAAAACTATTGTCAATCGCATCATTTTCCCCCTCCCTGTAGGCTTTGTGTATTTTCATCTTTAGTTTTTACAAGTTTGAATATGATGTGCACTGGTGCTGATTTCTTTGGGTTTCTCCTATTTGGATTTTACAAAACTCAAATGTTAAGTTGTATCTTTGCCAAATTTGAGAAATTTAAGGTCATTATTCTTTGAGGATTTTTTTCCTTCTCTTTTTGGAGCTTTAGATGAAACAGATTATTACAGATTTATATTTCCTTGAGGCTTCGATTCCTTTTGTATTTCAGTCTATTTTCGCTCTGTTGTTCAGATTAAATAATTTCTATAGTGTATCTTCAACTTCACTGGGTTTTTTCCTTTTTCCATCACCATTCTTCAGGTGAATCCATCCATTTCATTTTTAACTTTAGTTGTCATGTTTTTTAGGTCTAAATTTTCTATTTATTCTCCTTTCTGCCTTCTGTATCCTTGTTGGGACTTTTTAGTTTTTTTGTTTCCAGTATATTCACAATTGCTTATAAAAGAATTCTTAAAATAGATGCGTTAGGGGCCGGGGATATAGCTCGGCAGCACAGCGCCTGCCTGGCAAGCCTGAGGTCATGAGTTCAATTCCTAATACCAAAAAAAAAAAAAAAAAGTCAATGTGAAATAGCTGCTTTAAATCCTTACTTGGGACCTGTGTTATCTGGTACCTATCAGTTGTCTTTTCCCATTTTGGGATTTTGGTATGATGAATAATTTTTTAAAAAAATTAAAACCTGGACATTTTGGGTAGGACTTCGGGTTTTATTTTAGTCTTTCAGAGACTGGCCTGCTTTGATGAAAGAAGAGGACATTGCCTTGTTACTCGTAAATGGGAACCGAAGGTCAGATTCTCCTGATGGCCCAAGTGGGTACCCACAAGGGGAGAGAGAATCCTTTTCACTGCTGGGCACAGCGTCCACTGGCCATGCCACATGCTCAGAGGGTGACCGTGACTGCGACTGCTCAGCAAAAGTGACAGTTCACCTTGCCACTTGGCCTTCTCTGACACCACAGGAGCTGGGGTGGTATCCGGGAAAGCTGCTGCCTTGTTACAAAAGAGGAAACCTGGGATTTTCTACATTTAGCATTTGCCAGTGAGAATCGGATATGGCTTCTTCTGTGGGATTTGGCTGGAGCTGAAAATTTTACTGCTTACTTAAAAATTTTATGCTGCCCCTTTCCCAGCACTTCGATGAAAGGAAACAGGCTTTTGCTGGGGCATTTTCTCCCTCTATGTATCAGTGTTTCCAGATCACCAGTTTCTCTAGTAACCACAGTTATGCCAGAAATAAAACTCAAAGAATTCACCGTGGTGTCCTTCTTTGGATCATGAGTTTCCTAATTTGTTTGCCTTCTCTTTAACTTGTCGTCTTCTTAGATTTATTTTAATGTCTAGGGTTTTTAGCTGTAGTTAGCAGGAGAAATAAAGAAAGTTTATCTACTCCATCTTCTGGAAGCCAGTCCTAGGGTCAGTTTTAACTCTTTGAGTCTTTGATCCTAGAGCTCGCTGCAATTAATCGTGGAGTTAGGACCCCAGTGTTGTTAGTGGCTGAAATGTAGTCCAGCCCAGATCATGACTCTGCTTTGACTGCTGTGAGACCCCAGCCAAGTGACCGTCTTTCTCTGATCCTGATTTCCTACATTCCCTGACCTGGGTATTGGGACCTACGGAATATTAAATATGCAGGATCTTCAGACTCAGAACAACTTTTTATCGTTCCTTCGCCATTAACTCTGGCCTTGTTCCTTATTATTCACCCTTCTCTTTTATCTTCCTTTCTTTCTGTCTCTTTCTTTTATCTCATTTTTCTTTTTCTTGTAATGACTTTGCTTGTAATGTTGGAACAAACATCAGGCAAGCCCCAGAGAATGATCCTTTTCGTCTTGGGTATGTGTCTGTGAGGAAGTTCAAGGAAGCTTTTCTGTTGAGACATGTTTGTTTGCCCACTGTACCTCAGGGTACCAACTGTTAGTGAGGTTCTTTCCTTGCTGGCCAAGACATAAACCTCAGGGACTTGTGCTAGGTGGGTGTGCACTTAACCCTGTTGAATATTGCCACCTTGTGGACCGAGAGGGAAATGCAGATGAGAGGACACGAGGACGGAGGGATACTGGAAAATAGAATAGAGATGTCCCCTGAATAAACTGCCCTTCCTGGATGAACATTTTCTTTTCTTGGTGCTGTAAAATCATTTTAACTGGTTTGTGGTTCAGACACGTATGCATCCTTTTGAAGGAGAGTGCTGTGGGAAGCATAAAGTGTAGCCTTTGTAGTTCCAGAGAAATTAGGTTGAATCTCAGCTCTGCCCCAGAGGACCAGTGTGACCTTAGGGAAGTTACCTGATGTCTCTGAGCCTCTGGAAAAAAGGAAAATCTCAGGGAGATACTAAGAAGGTCATTTCAAGAAAAGCGACCTTGAAATGAAGGAACGCCTACGTGTGAAACAGTAAGAGAAAGACTTCCCATGGGGCTGGGGGTTGTGGTTACAATGGGATGCGTTGAGTCCAGGGGCATTCATTGAGGTATAAAGTGTCAGGCACTGTGTAAGGTCACTTTTAGGTCTCCCAAAGCCTTGTGCAAAAGGTGCTATTATCTTCCCTTTATAGGTGGTAAATGGAAGCTTGGAGACACAAGGCAACATACCCCATAGGTAGTAAGCAGTGTAGAAGGTGGAATCAGGATTCGAAATCCTTCAGTCTTTGGCTTCTTGTTTTCCCTTTTTTTTTTTTTCTGTCTTTTTGAGACAGGGTCTCACTATGCTGTTCATGCTGGTCTTGAGCTTACTTTGGAGCCCGGGCTGATCTTGAACTTGCTACAATCTTCCTGCCTCAGCCTCCCAAGTGCTGGGATTACAAGCATGTGCCACCATGCCCTGCTTTGTTTTCCCTTTATCACAGCCATCTAATTAATGCCAGGTGGGATCTACTGAGTGTGTCCAGGTTTGCTCCTAAATTACTCCATGATCTCAATTTTAGTCTGTTAACAGGTGAAGGTGAGGGGTGAGTAGTCTGGTTGCTGCTTGCCTGGTTCCACTTCCTCCGCCGTGTGCCAGGAGAGTGAAGTTAGGATTGTCCAAAGAGATTTGGGCCTTGGGCTGAAGTGGGAATAAGGGGGACTAAGGGACTGGGTCAAAAAGGGAAGGAGGTTTGTCGGATCAGGGAGGGCTGGCTTCCCTGGAACCAGGGCTATTCCACACTCCCAGGTCCTACAGAGGGAACTTCTGTGCCGTTGTCCTGGAGATCCTGGAAGCTGCAGATGCTGGGAATCCTGTGATCCAGGACTAGGAGGTCTTTACTATACAGGCAGTTTGGGGAGGGGCACAGTTGTTCTTTACTGTGGGTTGGCTGACTTTGCATTTGGGGATTTTACACTAGCTGAAAAAGCCAGGGCAAAGAGAAACTTTCAGTTTGAAAGGTGACTTGGTCGTTGTCTTGGTTACTTTTCTCATTGCTGAGACAAAATACCCAAAGTTAAATGAGGAAGGGTTTATTTTAGCTCACAGTTTGTAGAAGTTTCAGTCCATAGTCAGCAGGCTCCAACATGGGTTGGCATGGGAGACAGTCATTGCAGAGGAGAACGTTCATGGCAGGGCAGGCAAGAAAGCAGCGAGCCTGCCTTCCATGTTCCCCTTTATATTCCATCCAGACTCCCAGCCTATTGGTTGGTGCTACCCACACCCAGGGTGAGATTTCTCACACCCAGAACTATGCTCAATCCATCAGTAAACTAATTTAGTTATCACACACCTTAATCCTTATTCACACACCCTTAATCCATAGATTCAGCCTAGATTCAGCCACCTCTGAAAAGCACCAGCTAGGAGTGAGTGCACAAGCTTTGGCGGAACTTCTAGATACAAGCCATAACAGTCACAGAAGTAATGCTGGAACCCTAGTGGTATGGGCAGGGGCCATGAGTAAGGAGAGGAAGACAGATGACCTTTAACATCTGGGTAGTACTTGCTAGTTTAAGAAAGTTCTTTCACACCGATTATTTGAGCTATCATGTAATCATCAATGCAGGTTGAGTTACTATGGCCCAGAATGTACAAGGCAGAGGGGTTTAAAGAAGGAGATGCGCATACTTTGCTCTGCTAGGACTCACTGTCCTTACAGCTCTGTGGGGTGGGCAGATGAAGTACTATCCCATTTTGCAGATGAAAAAACAACAGCTCAGCAAGGTTGGTGACTTGCCTGCTAGCATGTTGAGTCCTGATCCAGGATTACTGACCCCTTCTAGGACTCCAGGAAGCCTTGAACTTCATTCAGCTCTGTTGTGAGTTTTCACTGTGGAAATACAGACATTCCTTGTTTAACGACTGAGTTTCGTTCTTGCAACTAGGTCCTTAAATGAATTGGTTGCTAAATGAGGAATTGTATATAGTATGTACATTACAATATTCAGAACAAAGAAATCATCGAAGAAATGGTCAAAGGAATGGTCTAACTCGATGATTGCTTTTATTTGCACAACTGTTACATGCAACACTGTAATGTACAATAGGACATAAAACTATAGTACTGTACTATACAGTACAATCAGCAAAAATTACAGTACTTATTGTAGAAGCTACCATAAGGCCACAGTGCTGCTCGTGTTAAACAGGTAGGTCATTAAAAGAGGATTACCTGCATGCTTAGTTGAGGCAGACACCTACAGAGGGCTTCTCCTGAAGTGTTTATTAACACCACAGAGTGCGCACAGACCCACATCTTCTCACAGCCTGGGTATGGGAGGCAGAGGGCGGCTGAAGGAAAGGTGGGTATGAAGGTCTTTTTTCTGTTTCTTAGCTGAATTCCCATCACCTGTATTTGAACAGCCTTTTCGGAATGCTCCACCATCCTGCAAACAAACCACCAACTCCCTTTTTAAATTTATCTCTTGAAGGATGTACTAGGAGTTTCCTGAAGTTTGGTAGAGAAATGAATTGTAAACATCAAAAGGAAAATAACTAATTCACCAAACATGTTTACTGAGAGTGGAATTACAAAATTACCTACATATTTACATGCACACTCAAACACAAGCACGATCCACATTACCCAGCTCCTCAACCTCAGCAGGCTTCTTGCTTCCCAGATTTTCGGCTGCTTCTTGTACATTTTTATTAGTTTCTGACTGTCCACAGTGCTGTCAGATTTCAGTGTTGGCACTGACTCTGCCACAGACTCCATGCTCCCTGGACCTCTCTTCTTTAGCTGTGAGATGTTGGAGGTGGACTAAATGGTCTCTGAGAGCCCTTCTGGTCTCATATCTGTGTGCGTACACCACTGCCATGTAACTGTTGTCTTGGTTTGTATTTCCCCAGAACCAGACTCTGAGATAAGAATTCAAGTGCAAGCATTTTTATTTTTGCAAGCATTTGATTTGAAAGGTGATCCTTGGAAATACTCATAGAGAAGTGGAAAGTGAAACAGAAAGGGAAGCAAGATAATACAGAATTAATTATCAAGCAAGTTACTTCTGTGGACAACCGGAGCTCAGTCCTGCTCAGTTATTCTGACTAAAGGGGGTGGATGTTGGACTATTCTGTCAACACTCACCATCCGCTTTTGGCTGAGGGCTGCTTCCAGCACGGCCCTGTGGGCACATCTGGCTTTCTCTCAGGGAAGAGCATCTCCCCAGGTCAGGGGAAAGTCTTGGGCAGAGAGTTACAAGGGCTTGCAATATTTGTACAAGTGTTCACAGTCTTTGGTGTATGGAGATAAGTTGTCAAGGAGTAGGGCTGTTACACTATTTTTTCCCCTTTAAATTGTTGCTTGTTAATAAAATTTTGGTCCTGAAAAAGCGAAACTGTGCAGTGTGCTTTTGTTTCTCTTGGAGTTTATCTCCATACCTTGGAGGAAGAAAGATTTACATTTAATAATGCCTTGCATTTTGGGGCAACCACAGATTATAGGACAACCCTAAAAGCTTTTCATCCTGAGATAAAGCAGGGTTGTCTGTATTTGAATTAACATTGTTAATTATCATGTGATAATCTGAGCTACACACTGCTTTCTGTCCTATCAGCCCAGGGATTCTAAAAGCGACAATGCCTTGTATGACTCCTTATTGCAGACAAAGCATATTTTTTTTAACTTTAAAGAGAAAAAACAAAAACTATAAGATAGAATTTTAAAACAAGATAATAGAATATTATCAATGGTTAATATATTGCATATTGTTATCTTCAAAGTAGTTGCTCATACAAGATATAGGCATGAAAAATAGATCAAACAATATAAGCACAAACCTTTCTTTTCAACGAACTAACAGAAATTAGTAATATAATTATCTTAGCATATATATATATATATTTTTCCCTTCCTTCTTTTCTCCTTTCTTCTGTCCCAGTTGTTCTTTTCTTTTGAACAGTTTCTTTCCATTTCACAATATCTGTTGTACGTTTTGGGTCTTATTTACTCTTTCAGTGTCTTACACTAGGGGAACAATATGATTTTATTCGAAAGGAGAAGAGGTTTTTTTTTTTTTTTTAATCCATTTTATTCAAGGATAAAAAGAAAGAAAAAAGAAGAAAAATATCTATGACAAAATTTCAAAGCACATCAATTAGAGGGCAACAATGTTACATACATTGTGCACTGTCATCCCCAAATCATTCACCCAGAACTCAAGACATCTGTGTTCAGTTGTCCGAACAATACCAGCACAAATCTCTCTTTAGCTCAGAGAAATCAGTAGTATAACTATTTTAACTATTTTTATATACATATACATACACATATACATATGTTTTTTCTTTCAGCTTGTCACACTAATGAAACAATACGATGTTTACACATGCAAGTCTGATTTATTTCACTTATGAGTATGGTCTTAAGTTGCATCCATTTACCTGTAAAAATATCCAGTTTATTCTTCCTTATAGCTGACTAGTATTCCATTGCATAAAAATACCACATCTTTTTTATCCATTCCTTGGTTGATGGGCATTTGGGTTGTTTCCAAGATTTAGCTATTATAAATTGAGATGCTATAAGCATGGGTGCACATATATCACAGTGTGTGATGTTTTTAATTTTTCTGGGAAAATATCCAGAAAGGGAATAGCTGGGTTGCAGGGGACCTCTAATCCTAGTTTTATGGGGACTCTCCACACTGATTTCCACAGTGGTAGTACCACACCCACCAACAGATTTGAAGGGTTCCTTTTCTCCCACAGCCCCACCAGCATATGGTTGATTTCCTGAAGATAGTCATTCTTTCTGGAGTGAGATGGAATCTCAATGTTTTAATTTGCATTTCTTGAATGGCCAATGATGTTGAATATTTTTTCATGTATCTATTTGCCATTTGTGTTTCTTCATCTGAGAAGTGTGTATTCATCTCAGATGCTCATTTTTGGACTGGGTCTTTGAATTTGGGGGGCCTGAGTTTTTCAATGCTGTTTATGCTCTAGGTTAAAGTCCTTTGTCTGAGGAACAGTTGGCTAAATTTTTTTCCCTCTCTATGAGTTGTGTTTTCATTTTGTTGCTGATTTCTTTTGATGTGCAAAAGCTTTTCAATAGAATGAGATCCCAGTTGTTGATTCTTTGAAGTACTTCCCTTCCAGTCTGGGATTTGTTCATAAACTCTCTGCTTACCCCTATGTCTTAAAGATTTCTACCTACTTTGTCTTACAGTAGATTTAGTGTTTCTGTTTCAATATTTAGAACTTTACTTTAGTTTAGTGCATGGTGGAAAACATGGGTCTAGTTTTAGTGTTTGGTATATGGAAAGTCAGTTTTTCCAGCACCATTTAATAAAGAGACTATTTTTCTTCCAGTCAACATGTTTGATCTCTTTGTCAATGATAAGCTGGCTGAGTGTGTTTGTAATTGTGTCTGTATCTTCTAATCTGTTCCACTGGTCTTCGGGTCTAGTTTTTTCTTTGTCTTTTGGCCAATATCATGCTGACTTTATTATAGTAGCTTTGTAGTATAATTTCAAATTTCAAGAGTTATGATGCCTCCTGCCTTGCCTCTGTTGCCCAGGTTTATCTTGCTTATTCTAGGTCTCTTCTGGTTCTAAATGAATTTTAGGAATGTTTTCTCTAAATCTGTCAGGTATGCTAATGGTATTTTGATCAGGATTGCATTAAATCTGTCTAACAATTTTGGGAGTATGGCTATTTTCACTATGTTGGTTCTTTCTATCATGGGCAAAGTATATCTTTCCATTTTCTGGTATCCTCTTCAATTTCCTTTTTCAGAGTACTATAATTTTCTTTTGCTTGCTTGCTCGCTTTTTTTTTTGATATTGGAACTTGAACTCATGACCTTGCACTTGCCAAGCAGGCACTGTGCCACTGAGCTATATCCCTGGCCCTGTAATTTTCAATATGTAGATCTTTTACTTCCTTTGTTAGATTGATTCCTAAGTATTTCGCTTTTTTTTTTTTGAATGCTATTGTGAAGGGTATGGTTTCCCTAATTTCTCTCTCAGTAAGTTTGTTGTTTGTATACAGGAATGCTATTGATATTTGAGTGTTGACTTTGTATCCAGCTATGCTACTGAATTGGCTTATTAAACCTAAAAGTCTTTTGTTGGAGTTTTTGGGGTCTATACATAGGGTATCATGTAATCTATAAAAAATAATAATTTAACTTCTTTCTTTCCTATCCTTAATTCTTTTATTTCTCTCTCTTGTCTAATTGCTCTGGCTAATGTTTCCAGAACTATATTAAATAGGAGTAGTGATAGTGGGTATCCTTGTTTAATTCCTGATTTTACAGTGAAAACTTTCAGTTTTTGTCCATTTCGTATGATGTTGACTGTTGGTTTGTCATAGATGACTTTTATCAGATTGAGGTAAAGACCATCTAGTCTGATTTTCTATAGAGTTTTTACCATGAATGAGCACTGGGCTTTATCAAAAGCTTTTTCTGCATCTATTGAGATGATCATGTGATTTTTGTCTTTGGCTTTGTTGATACAGTGTATTACATTTATTGATTTGTGAATGTTGAACCACCCCTGCATTCCTGGAATGAATTCCACTTGGTCATGGTGTTTCATTTTCTTGATTACTTGTTGCATTCTGTTTGCCAGTATTTCATTGAGGATTCTTGCATCTATGTTCACTAGGGAGACTGGCCTGTAGTTATTTTTTTCAGTTGGGTCTTTCTCTGGTTTTGGTATTAGGATATTACTTGCTTCCAGGAATGAGCTAGGGAGAATTGCTTCCCTTTCAATTTCATTAATGAGTTTGAGGAGTATTGACATTAAATCATCTCTAAATTTCTTGTAGCAGTCAGCTATGAATCCATCAAGACCCACACTTTTCTTTGTTGGTAAATATTTAATTATGTTTTCAATTTCATCAGCTGATACTGGATTGTTCAGAATTTTTATATCTTCTTGGCTTGGCTTTGCTAATTCCTATGCATCTAGGAATCTGTCCATTTCTTCAGTGATTTCCATCCTGTGTGAGTAAAGATTTTTGAAGTAGGTATTGATGACTTTCTGAATTTTCACAGAATCTGCAGTGGTTTCACCCTTTTCATTCCTTGTTGCATGGGTTTGAGTTTTTTCTTTTCTTTTCTTTTTGATAAGGTTAGCAAGGGCTTTATCAATTTTACTTATTCTTTTGAAGAACCAACTCTTTGATTCATTAATTCTCTATTGTTTTGTTAGTCTCAATTGCATTTATTTCTGCTCTGATCTTTATAATTTCTTCCCTTGAATGGGCTTTGGACTTGACTTGCTCTTCTTTTTCTAGAAGCTTGAGGTGCAGCATTAGGTTGTTTATTTGTTCTTGTTCTGCTTTCCTGATGTGAGGGTTCACCGCTATAAATTTCCCTCTTCAGATTGCTTTCATTGTGTTCCACAGATTCCGGTATGTTGTATTTGCATTTTTGTTTGATTGTAGATATTGTTTAATTTCTTCTTTAATTTCATCTGTGACATATTAATTGTTTTGGAGGATGTTATTTAATTTCCATGTGTTTATGGAGTTTTCGTGGTTTCTTTTGCCACTAATGTCCAATTTCATTGCACTGTGGTTAGCTAAAATACATGGGATAATTTCAATTCCTTTATATTTACTTCAGCATGTTCTAGAAGCTAGTATATGGTCTATTTTATAGACTGTCCCATGTGCATCTGAATGTGTATTTTGATATTGTTGACTGGTACACTCTGTAAACATCTACTAAGTCCATTTGTTCAGTTCAGTCAGTTTGGTTCAGTTCTGTTACTTCTTTGCTGATTTTTTTGTCTAGTTGATCTATCTCTTTGTGACGATGGGGTATTAAGGTCCCTCATTACAATTATGTTATTGCTTTTTGATTTTTCATGTTTATTAATATTTGTCTTATATAGTTAGGTGCTCCTGTATTTGATGCATCTATATTTATGATTGTTATCCCTTCCTCTTGAATTTTTCCCCTAACAAGTATTTAGTGACCTTCTTTATCTCTTTTGATCATTCTTGGTTTCAAGTTCACATTATCAACAAACAGAATAGCTACCCCTGCTTTTTTCTGGGTTCCTGTTGCATGGAGTACTGTTTTCCATCCTTTGTCTTTCAGTCTGAATTTCTTTTTGAGTTAAATGTGTTTCTTGTATACAGTATATTGTTGGATCTTGTTTCTTGATTCATTCTGCCAGTCTGTTTCTGTTTCTTTTGATTGGTGAATTAAGACCATTTACATTGATGGCTATAACTGATATGTATTGGCTTATCTTTGTCATGTTGTTTTCCTGCTTTTTGTCTCTGTTTAATTGCTCGCCCTGTCTGGTGGTTTCTTTCTGATGTTGTTCTTGGAATTGTGGCCATTTTTATCCCTATCT
>RJWT010040421.1:0-12506 GCA_004365215.1 Cuniculus paca
CCTAATGGTTGAAGGGTAAGTGTCTTGGATACTTTTCTCTCATTGCTGGGACAAAATAGCCAACACTCAAAATCAGGGAAACAAAGTTTTATTTAGCTTACAGTTTTTGGAGGTTTCAGTTTATACCCAGCTGACTCCAAGGCCGGGTGGCGTGTCTAAGGGGCAGCTGTTTATGGTGACCGCATGCCACAAAAGTGAAAAGGGCAAAAAGGGGAAAAGCACGCCTCTTTACCTCCCCTATTTGCTCCTGGGTGGGTGCAGCACTCACACTGCAAATCCCAGTGCTAGACAACAAATCAAACAGAAATGCTAGACTCATCTACTTCCATGACTGCATGAGGCTTTGGGGGGACATTCAAACAAACCACAACATTCCATCCCTAGCCACCCAAACACTCATGCACCTCCATTATGCAAAAGACATTTAGTCCATCTCTAAGAGTTGCCAGAGTCCTAACAGTTTCAGCTTTGCTGAAAAGTCTAAATCCCAAGTCTCCTCCAAAATCTAAGGCAAATTCTTAGCTGTGAACCCCTGTACAAATGAAAACAAAGTTAAACACTTCCAACATTCAGTGGCACACGATAAACATTACCATTCCAAAGGGCACAAATGGGGATACAAAGGAATGGGACCAAAGGAAGTCCAAAATCCAGCAGGGCAAACATTAAGTACTGGAGTTCCACATTCAGAATCTGAAGGAATCTGGTTGTGAGCTCCAAAGGACTTGAGTGACTCCACCCTGACAGCACTTCCAGGGGTTTTAGCTCTCAGGGCTGGTGTCTTAGGCCCACTCTCTTCAATCCTTGCAGCTTTTCTTAGACGATCCATTCTCCTGGCTTTTTTAAACTTCTGGAGTCTCCACTGCACCTTTGGCTTCATATGTACAGCTTCACACCTTACCCTCTCAGGGGCACACTGCCTGGCCTCTCAGGCCTTCTAAAATTGGGGTGGAAGCCTTTTTAACCTCAGAACTCGTGCATTCTTGCTCTTTCGTCGCGGCTGCCGACATGCCATCCAGACTAAGGAAGACCCGGAAGCTTCGGGGCCATGTGAGCCACGGCCATGGCCACATCGGCAAGCACTGGAAGCACCCCGGAGGCTGAGGTAACGCTGGAGGCATGCCTCATCACAGGATCAACTTGGACAAATATCACCCAGGTTACTTTGGGAAGGTTGGTATGAGGCATTACCATTTAAAAAGAACCAGAGCTTCTGCCCAACTGTCAACCTTGATAAATTGTGGACATTGGTCAGTGAGCAAACACGAGTAAATGCTGCCAAAAACAAGAATGGAGTAGCTCCCATCATTGATGTAGTGTGATCGGGCTACTACAAAGTTTTTGGGAAGGGAAAGCTCCCAAATCAGCCTGTCATCGTGAAGGCCAAATTCTTCAGCAGAAGAGCTGAGGAGAAGATTAAGGGTGTTGGGGGGGCCTGTGTCCTGGTGGCTTGAAGCCATAGGACAGGGGGCTCATTAAAATACTAACAAATGGTTTTCATATTTTGGTATGAGTATAGGTTCTTTATCATCTCTACATCTCTTATGTTGGGAACCCACCTAATAGGTTCCAAGAATATTAGGGGCATGGGCTATTTTGATTTCCATCAAAGAGATAGCACCAGTGAAACTTTTTCATTTGGTGGGAGTGATTGCCAGCGATGGTTGAAATACTTGTCAAAAGGCCTGTTGGCTTTGTTTTGGGTTTTATAGGAGACTGTACCTATAACTTTTGTGGGGCTGGAAAGGGAAGATTTAGTCATCTTTGACTGAGCCATCCAACATACAACCAGAATATGCCAAGTTGAGACCTTCACACATAGGCCCCTAAAGTGAAAATTTTAAACTTAAAGTTTTGTAGCTCTTTCTGAAATTTTGAACTTGTTTTGACCCAAAGTGAAGCTTACTCTGGTGTCCTGAGCAAAGAAATTAGATGTCACACAGTGGGTCTCAGTTGGAGAGTAGCCTAGAACCATGACTTGTGGGACAGACCTGTTGTAATTTTAAGTGTGTTGAAGATAAAATACAAAGAAGCACAGGGTAGAAATTTGAATTGACTTGGATAAGAATAGAGAGCTACAAAAGAGGAAAACTGCTCAGTTGGATGGTCTGGACTGTTTTGAGTTTGCATCTGTATAATAGTCTAGTGAAGAAAAGTGAAAACATGGGCTCCATACAAACTCAGTAACCAAGCCCTAATACCTTCTGGATACTACTCTACTGAGCTTTGTGTTGCACAGTACTAGGGGTTGAACCCAGTGCTGTACCCTCAACCCCTGGCTGGCTTTAACTTGTGATCTCTTGCTTCAAACTCCCAGAGTGCTGGGGTACAGGTGTGCCTCAGCACACTCAGCTCCACTGAGTAGTTGAGACTTACCCTGCTAAACTTTTTTACGCAAAGGTGGTGTGACTTAAGTGGTAGTCCAGTTTCTTGAAATTTTATCTTAAAATGCCTGCATAAGGATTGTGTAGTTGAAGTAAAATGGAAAGCGTATACTTAGCCTTTGTGTTTGGCTTGTGCAATAAGCTATTTATGCAGCACATGTAGTCAGTTAACCCTTACTGTTGTCTGCCAGAAAGTGGTCCAAGCAGAATAGTAAAATGGATGAGTTTTAGGGGAGTACTTTGGAAGGTGGTGTTATGGTTCCTGCAGAGAGATTATTCTGCAGACTGTGTAGTTCAGAGATGGCTAGTAGGAGACTAGAGGCAGAACCAAGAAAATGGGAATGAAGATAGGAAAAGTAGGATCCTGAAGGTATCAGGGCTTGGTTACTGAGTTTGTATGGAGCAGGCCACAGAATGGTTAGGCATGGGAGTGTGGGGTGTTGAGGGAAGGCACGTCCATGCTTCCCTGGGGTAGCTACCTGCAGACAGGATTGGAGGAGGCGATCCAGGTTAAGAGACATTAAATATAAAAGTCCCTAATAGTGTTTAATGAACTGAACCCACATCCATTTGGCATTTTGAGGCTTAGTTTTCAGTACCTAATTCACAAGGTTGGTGAGGTCCTCCCAAACATGGGAGAAAGAGCTATAGCAAATGGGCTTCTAAGCCTTTTAAAATAATTGCAAAAATGGTACAGCTTAGCACATAAGTCAACTCATTTTAAATAAAAAATTGTAAAGGGAAAAAAAAAAGAACTTGTGCATTCTCCATGCTCCTAAAACCAGTGCCATGTGGATACTACCGAGGTGTGCTGCCAGCTGGAGCAGTAGCCAGTCTCTCCTCTCTCAGCTGTAGGGGTTGAGTGCCTGGATTGCTGAGCACTCTGAACCTGATTGTGAGGAACAAATTCTCAGTGTTGCCACCATTCTGCAACCTGGTGCAGCCACTGCCATTTTGGAACCTCATGTGACCTCAGCCTCCATTCTGGAATATGGTGCTCTGTGGCTTTCTCCTCCAAGCAAAATCTTTCACTTTTGCAATTGGAGGTTGCAAAAGGTGGAGACCCACTACCTCTTCCTGTACTGTCTGCAGGCCGTGTTTTTTTATTGTTCTGTTCCTTCTCAGCAGTCAAGATCTCAGCTCTGTCTTTACAGTCCACAGCTTTACTGGAGCTTCCTTTCTGGCCACACTCACAATGTTTTAAATCACCCTGCTGGGCTCTTTGCTCTTGATTCACAATATACATCTGGTTAAAAGCCCCCAACAATAGCCATGCCACTGCCTCAACATTCAACTGCCTTGAAATTTCTTCTTCCAGATTAATCACTCTGCCACCCTTAATCTTAGTGTTAGGCAAAGTCTCTGAACATGAGCAAAATGATGACAAACTTTCTGCCAAGCCATAATTTACATTGTCTGGAGTCCAACAACCAATGCAGTCCTTCCCAGCAGAAACCTCCTGAGCCTTTTCTTTACCAGCAGGCTTTCTATCCACCTTCTGGTCTCTTGAGCTCTGACCAGACTCTTCCATGCAGAACAGCCTAAGGCATTCCAGCGTTACTTTTTCAAGTGACGTCTTTGAACCTTTCCAAACTCTTCCCCAATCCATTCCCAAAGGCTCTTGAGCCACATGATCAGGTAGAGTCACAGCAACAACCCCATTCCTGGTACCAAATTCTGTCTTGGTTACTTTTCTCTCATTGCTGGGACAAAATACCCAACACTCAAAATCAGGGAGGCAAAGTTGTATTTAGCTTACAGTTTTTGGAGGTTTCAGTTCATATTCAGCTGGCTGCAAGGCAGGGTGGCATGTCTACAGGGCAGCCATTCATGGTGGCTGCATGCAACAAAAGCAAAAAGGGCAAAAAGGGCAAAAGCACGCCTCCTTCCCTCCCCTATTTGCTCCTGGGTGAGTGCAGCACTCACACCACCAATTCCAATGCTAGACAACAAACCACTAGACTCAGCTGCCTCCATGACTGCATGAGGCTTTGGGGGGACATTCAAACAAACTGCAATAGTCAGTTACCCAGATGAATAGAGAAACTGATCTAATACTGATGACCAGGTCTTATTAACACCTGTGAGAGCTTATAGTACCACCTACTGTTTTAAAATAAAAATTTCCTTTTGTTAAAAGTGGTTTATTTTTTATATTATTTAGAACAAGTGAGTGTCATGAACCAAAGGACTGTGATTCTGTGTAGTGATTTAGGGAAATTTAAAAAATGACTGTCCAGTGATGACTGTGCTGTTTAAAGTATTTGTAATCATATATCTGAACTGTTAATGTGTAAATTACTGCTTCAAGATCCAGAGAATGAGGGGCTGGGGATTTAGCTCAGTGACTCAAGCACTTGCCTGGTAAGCATGAGGTTGTGAGTTTGATCCCCAGTACCAAAGAAAAAAGATCAGAGAGTGAAGCAGTAATAATGATGATTGATTGATTGCTCTTTATATGCTATGTGTTGTTATGAGTGCCTAGTGTGGACTATCTCATTTATTTTATTTTATTTTATTTTATTTTTTTACTATCTCTTTTAAACACCACCATAATTCTGGGGAAGAGATCATGTGTTATTTTGTATCATGTATTATTTTGACAGACTAAAACACTGGGGTGCAAGGAAGTAACCTAGGCAGGATCACATACCTGGAGAGTTATAAGAGCTGGTCATCCAGGCCACAGTGCAACCCTGGGGGTAGCACCTCAGTACCTGTCAGCAAGGTACACTACCAGTGTGATTTGTTTTCCTCTGTATAAAGCTGATTTGTTCAAGAATTTTTTTTTTCTGGTTTAGTGTCCAGTCTTGGGCCTGATCTGGGGTCTTGTCTGGGCTCTGGTCTGAGTTCTGTTCTGGCATGGTATCTAGTCTGGCCTGGTCTGGTGTCTTTTCTTGTCTGGTATGGTGTCTGTTCTCATCTGGTCTGCTGTCAAGTTGGGTCTGGTCTCAGATCCAGTTATTAGATATTGTGCTGCTATAAACATGGGTGCACATGTGTTGCTGTGGTATGATGTTTTTAATTCTTCTGGGAAGATACCCAGAAGGGGAAGACCTGGGTCGAATAGACCTCTAGTCCTAGTTTTTGAGGAATCACCACACTGATTTCCACAGTGGTTGCACCAGTCTGCATTTCCACAAACAATGGAGAAGTGTTCCTTTTTCCCCATAGACATGCCAGCATTTGTTACTGCTTGATTTCCTGATAATAGCTGTTCTTTCTGGGATGAGGTGGAATCTCAGTGTTGCTTTAATTTGCATCTTGAATGACCAGTGATGTTGAACATTTTTTCCACTTATTTATTTGCTGTTTGTATTTCTTCATCTGAGAAGTGTGTATTCATCTCAGATGCCCATTTTTGGATTAGGTCTTTAAATCTGAGAGGACTGATTTTTTTGATTCTTTATATGTTCTTGATAGTAAACTGTTGTCTCAGGTACAGCTGACAAACATTTTCTCCCATGTTGTGGGTTGTCTCTTCACTCTGTTGGTGGTTTCTCTTGCTGCGCAGATCAATAGGGTGAGATCCCAGTTGTTGATTCTTTGTGATAGTTCCTGTGCGGTTGGGGTTTTGTTCATAAAATCTTTGCCTACACCTATGTCTTCAAGAGTTTTATCTGCTCTGTCTTCCAGCAGATTTAATGTTTCTGTTTTACTATTAAGATCTTGGATTCATTTTGATTTTAGTTTAGCACACGGTGAAAGATATGGGTCTAGTTTTAATCTTTGGCATGTGCAGAGCCTGTTTTTCCAGCAGCATTTATTAAAGAGGCTATCTTTCTTCCAGTGAATGGTTTTCTCACCTTTGTCAAAGATAAGGTGATTTCGTGTGTCTGGAGTTGTTTCTGCATCTTCTAATCTGTTGCATGGATCTTCGGGTCTGTTTTTTCTTCCCCCGTACCACACTGTTTTTATTACAGTAGTTTTACAGTATAATTTCAAGTCAGGGATTGTGATTTCCCCTGCCTTGCCTTTGTTGCCTAGGATTGCCTTTGCTGTTCTAGGTCTCTTCTTGTTCCAGATAAATTTTAGGATTTTTTTTCTCTAATTCTGTGAAATATGCTATTGGAATTTTGATTGGGATTGCATTGAATCTGTATAACAGTTTTGGAAATATGGTCATTTTCACTCTGTTGGTCCTTGCTACCCAAGAGCATGGGATATCTCTTCATTTTCTAATATTCTCTTGAATTCTCTTTTTCAGAGTACTGTAGTTTTCAATGTAGAGGTCTTTTACATCCTTCATTAAACTGATTCCTAGGTATTTCATTTTTTTGGATGCTATTGTAAAAGGTGTTATTTCTTTGATTTATTTCTCAGTGAGTTTGTTATTTGTGTACAGGAAGGCTATTGATTTTTGAGTGTTGACTTTGTAACCAGCTACGTTACTGAATTTGCTTCTTAAATATAGTAGTCTTTTGGTGGAGTTTTTTGGGTATTCTAAGTAGAGTATCATGTCATCTGCAAATAATGGTAGTTTAACTTCTTCCTTTTGTATCTTTATTCCTTTTATTTCTTTCTCTTGTCTAATTACTCCAGCTAAATTTTCTAGGACTATGTTGAGTAAGAGTGGAGATGGTGGACATCCTTGTCTTGTTCCTGATTTTAGAGAGAATGCTTTCAGTTTTTGTCCATTTAGTATGCTGTTGGCTGTTAGTTTGTCATTGATAGGTTTTATCAGACTGAGATAAAGACCATCTATTCCAATTTTCTGTAGAGTTTTATCATGAATGGGTGCTGGACTTTGTCAAAAGGTTTTTTTTTTTCATCTATTGAGATGGTCATATGAGTTTTGTTCTTGGCTTTGTTAATATGGTGTACTACATTTATGGATTTACATATGTTGAATCATCCCTGCATCCCCGGGATGAATCCAACTTGATCACGGTGTATAATCTTCTTGTTGATTTGCTGTTTTCTGTTTGCCAGTATCTTACTGAGGATTTTGCATCAGTGTTCATTAGAGAGATTGACCTGTAATTCTCTTTCTTAGTTGAGCCCTTTGCTGGTTTTGGTGTCAGGGTAATGCTTGCTTCCAGGAATGAATTTGGAAGTATTACTTCCCTTTAAAGTTCATTAAAGACTCTGAAAGTGGTGGTGTTAGGTCCTCTGTAAATTTCTTGCGGAATTCAGCAGTGAATCCGTCAGGGCCTGGGCTTTTCATTGTTTTTAGATTTTTAATTACATCTTTGATTTCATTGATTGATATTAGTTTATTTAGGATTTTTATATCTTCTTGATTCGGCTTTGTTAATTCATATGTATCTAGGAATCTGTCCCTTCTGTATTTTCCATCTTGCTAGAATACAAGTTTTCAAAGTAGGTAAAGGTGATCTTTTGGATTTCTACAGGGTCTGTTTTGATTTCACCCTTTTGATTCCTAATTGCATGATTTTGAGTCTCTTGTTTCCTTTTTTGGATAAGGTTGGCTAAGGGTTTGCCAATTTTATTTCATCTGTCAAAGAAGCAGGTCTTTGATTCATTGATTTTTTGTATTTTTTTTTAGTCTCCAATGTGTTAATTTCTGCTTTGATCCTTATAATTTCCTCCCTCATACGAGCTTTTGGTTTAGCCTGCTTTTCTTTTTCTAGAAGTTTGAGGTTCAGTATTAAGTTATTTATATGTGCTTGCTCTGTTTTCCTGATATGGGTATTTGCTGGTATAAATTCCCCTCTTAAGACTGCTTTCATTGTGTTCTACGAGTTCTGGTATTTTGTATTGTCATTGTCATTCAACTGTAAAAACTGTCTAATTTTTTCTTTAATTTCATCTGTGACCCATTGGTTGTTCAGTAGGGTGCTATTTAATTTCCATGTGTTAATGATGTTCTTGCAGTTTCTTTTGCCATGGATTTCAAGTTTCATTGCACTGTGGTCTGATAGTATGCATGGGATTATTTCAATTCCTTTCCATTTACTTAAGCATGTTCTATGAGCCAGTATGTGATATTTTGCACATTCCATGTACAGCTGAGAAGAATGTGTGTTCTGATGTTGTGGGGTAGAACACTCTATAGACATCTACTAAGTTCATTTGTTTAAAAGTTTGATTTAGTTCTAATATTTCATTGATTTTTTTGTGTAGTTGATCTGTCCATTTGTGACAGTGGGGCATTGAGGTCTCCCAATACAATTGTATTAGGGCATATTTGATTTTTCATGTTTGTTAGTAATTGTTTTATGCAGTTGGGTGCACTGATATTTGTTGCATATATATTTATGATTGTTATCTCATCCTCCTTTATAAGGATGTAGCGACCTTCTTTATCTCTCTTTAATAAGCCTTGGCTTGAAATTCACTTTGTCTGCAAATAGAATAGCTACCCCTGCTTTTTTTTTTTTTTTTTTTTTCTGGGTTCCTGTTCCATGGAGTATTGTTTTCCATCCTTTGACTTTCAGTTTATGAATTTCTTTCTGAATTAAATGTGTTTCTTGTATGCAGCATATTGTTGGATCTTGCTTCTTGGTCCATTGTGCCAGTCTGTGTCTTTTGATTGGTGAACTGAGACCATTAACATTGATGGTTGTAACTGTTATGTATTGACTTGTTCTTGTCATGTTATTTTCCTGTTGTTGCCTCTGTCCTTTTTCCCCTCCAATTGTTTGCCTTCCCTGGTGGTTTCCTTCTGTTGGAGTTCATGGAGCTGTAGTCCTTACTATCTTTTTCTAGAATGTCCTTCAGAACATTTTGGAGTGCTGGTTTAGTGGTCATAATGTTCCTCAGATGTTCTTTGTCATGTGTCGTATTTGTCAAGTATGTTATGTCTCCATCAATTTTGAAAGATAGTTTTGTGGGGTACATCAGTCTGGGTTGAAAGTTTTTTTCCTTTAGAACTTGGAGTACTTCACTCCAAGTTCTACTTGACTTGAGAGTTTGTGCCAGGAAGTCAACTGTAATTCTGATGGGCTTTCCTTTATAGGTAATTTGTTTCTTTTTCTCTAACAGCTTTTAGGATTCTATTCTTGTGTTGAATTTCTGAAATCTAGACTGTGATATGCCTGGCTGTAGAATTTTTTTTTGATCATTGCTAATTGGAGTTGTATATGCCTCATTTATCTGCATGTCAAATTCTTTTTCTCTACCAGGAAAGTTTTTTGTCCTGATGTCTTTGAACATTTTTTAATGTCATTTGTGGTATCTCCTGTTTGTTTATTGACTCCAATTAACCTTAAGTTATGCTTCTTTGTCTCATCTAGCAGCTGCTCAATTGATTTCTCATCGTCCCTTGCTAGGTTTGAGAAAGCCTTTCATGGTCACTAACTGTAGGCCTGTCTTCAGTATCTGAGATCCTGTCCTCACATTGGCCTAATCCACTTTGAATACTTTCAATGGAGTTTTTATACTCCTCCATATCTGATTGAATCTGTTTTATACATTCCATTTCTTTCCTATGCTGAGCTTCCATAATTTGCTTAAGTTCGTCTATTTTCTTGTCTGTGTCTGCTCTAACATTGCTAAGGATGGTGTGTATTTTGGTAATCTCTGTAGTTTTCTGAGAGATTATTTCTGATTTCAGTTTTTCAATTGCTTTGTTACCACTTCAGAGAGACCCGGTGGGGGGGGGCTTTTGGACTGTCCCACCTCACTGGATTTGCCTTTGGTGAACTAGATGTCTGGAATTGCATTTTGCTTAAGTGTCTTCTCATTTTATTTTCTCTTTTTTAATTTAATTCCTGGGGCGATGCTTGTAAGTTGCCTATGGTAGGTTGCTTTATTGGTAGCTGATGACTACTTGTATCTTCCAGGTGTAGCTGATTTTTGGGTTTTGAATCTGTTGGATGATCTTACCTTTTCAGTTTGTTGGAGATGAAAATTTGTTGCTTGTTTGGTCTAGTTTCTGGTCCTTTCGCACTGTGCCACCATATTTTCTGTGATCCTTAGTCAATCTCAGTCATGAAATACCAGAACCAACAGCTGTTTGGAACATTCATGTCAATTCTATAGTGGTACCAATAGCATGAGACAGTGGAAAAAATGAGAAATTGAGCTAATCCTTAATTTGCAACTTTTAACCTTATGAACTAGATTTGTGATTGTATCGTAAAATGTAAAACAGACCAGATAATTATATGTAATACATAAGTGCTTAATGTGTCACTTTTGCCCTCAGGGGTTAAACTGCAAAATGAATTAAGGAGAAATAGAGAAGTGGAAGAAGAGAAAGAGATTAGAAATAAGGTTGGAGGATAAAGAGGGATCACACCAACTTTGGGAAACTGGTGCAGATGACTGAAGGAAAAGAGATTTGGAAGAGATGATAGGAAGAACAGAACCACACCCACAAAGAGGTTAGGAACCACTTTTATACACATATACAAACAATGAAAGAGAAAGAGAGAAAAAGAAAAAAATTAAGCAAAACAAAACAAAACAAAACAAAACAAAACAGTCCCTTTCAGGATTCTCTCTGGTTTCACTAGTAGACAACCTGTGGAGACAGAGCCCCGAACCCTGCCAGTCTGTCCCGGAAAACCAGCAGTACCTTTTGACCAGATAGTAGATAATCTCGGCTGTCCTGCCCTGAGACCAGACTCATTGGGCTTGCTGCAGTCCAAGCAATTTCCAAGGGTTGGAGCCCAGCTGGGAGCTGCTAGATGAGGCCTGGGGATTTACTCAGGGGCACAAGCACCTGCCTGGCAAGTGGGCAGCAGTTCCGGGTTCCAGGCTCAGCTGGCTCCTGGCCAGTTGCTCTGTGCTGTGGGAGGACTGAGTCCTCTGAACTCACCGCCAGCCAGTGCAGTCCACCACTCCCCTGCACTGCAGCGTCTCTGCAGAGGCCTCCAGGGTTGCCAGCTGTCACTGTCATCATCACCCTGTGTCCCCAGATTCAAACAGCTGCTCTAGAGCGTGCTGTGAGTCCCGTCTCAGGGTGAAGGCTCTGCCTGCTATTGCCTTCTTCTTTGTTGAAGTTTTTCCTTTCACTCTCTCTGTGGGCTTCAGTTCGTACTTCAGATTCTTCCTGGGTCCAGGGGACCCACTTCCTTTCTTCTTGTCTTCCCCATGATCCTATATTTCAGCATCTGGATGGTGACTCAGAGAGGCTGTTTTCCCTACTGCTCACTGCTCTGCCATCTTCCCGGAAGTCCTCAAGAATATTTTTATTCACAGAAGTAACACACAGTAACTATGGCCAGCACTTTGATATTACTATGTACTCAGTACTCTTCTAAGTACTTCACATAATGCATTTATTCTTCTCAATTAACTTATGAAACATTGTTTTTAAGTAACTAACCATGATCACACTATTAGGAAATGATAGAGGCAGCACTGTGCCCAGATGCTGTGGTTGCAGAGTCTTTGTTCCCACACTGCTGTCTTTTAAGAAGCTGCTTTGAAGTGGTACGAGTGTGTTGGGATAGGACAGAAGTCTCAGAGGGCTGTAGCAGTGTGCAGATGTGGAAAAAGCTGAAGGTTAGGAGTCTGATTTGTTTCCCAGTCTTAGTATCATAAATAATGCTTTCCTGACTATCTCCAGGACGTCGTGGTGGAGTTTCCCATATAGGGATATGGATTCAGTGGGTTATTGCTTTGCAGGATTGCTGTACTAACATGGTTTAATCTTTTTTTTTTCATTCAGTTTTGCCCACTAAATATTCCTAGAGTTTTTAGGCCTCTGGTCATATACAAATATTTGTAGACTATTAGTAATAATAGAAATTAAACACAATTTGGACTTGAAAGAGAAGAGTACATTCTTTCCAAGAAGACTTGTTTGACTTACTCCCCTACATCAAGTACTAAGTACTTCAGCAAGGGTTTGCTCCACCTCAGGCGCGTTTCTGAACTGGAAAGTACTGGGCTGTGGCAGCTGCTGCCACCTAGTGGCCGGACTCGAGCTGCTGGAGGCCTCAGGCTCAAACTACTGCATCTTCTGCGGCATCTTGGGGTGAGCAGGCTGGGGAGGCGCTGGCCACCAGCCCTGCGCATGTTCACCTTCCGGTGTCCGCAGTGTCGTGCTCGGGACTCTCTCCTCCTCCTGCTTCTCCCTCTGAAGTCCTTACTCCCCGTTCTTCGTGCTCTTCCTGCAACCTTTAAAACTCTTTACATTTCCTTTAAAATCCAGAAGACCTGCAAACGCAAGCCCTTTCTGGAGCGTTTGTTGCCCCCTTTTTCACT
>RJWT010040422.1:0-12493 GCA_004365215.1 Cuniculus paca
CAATGCCTCCTGCTCTTCCTCTCCATGTCTCTTTTTATGCTGGCAACCTTCCTCAGGTGGATTGTCTAAATGCAGCACCATGCCAATTTAATTCAGCTGGTGCCAAGTTGATCACCAGTTCTTAATCCATAACACTGGGTGTAGATTTAGTTTTGTTATGGTTAGATGGAATCCTATATACCTCACTTTTCTGTATGTCAGGTCTTTTTGTCATGCTTGGGAAGTTTTGTTCTATTACTTCTGTACATAGACTTTTTATGTTACTTGTATTGATCCCTGCTTTTTTTGCTGATACCTAGTATCCTGAAATTATTTTACTTTGTGTTGTCTTACAGTTGTTAAATTGTTATTTTCTAGTTCCTTGTTATTTTTAAGAGAACTTTCCTTTCATGATCAGTAGCTGCAAAGCTGTTTTCAAGGTCTGAAAGTCAATTTTCAGTTTCTTTCAAGCAGTTTTGCCAGCTTTCAATGCAGTTTTTAATTTCCTGAATATCTCTTTGAATCTGTTTCATATATTCTAAATTTTTTATATTGTTCATTTAATGTTTCCCTCATTTTCCTATACTTCTCTATTTTTTAAATCTATGTCTTCTTTAGAGGTGCTTAGCAATTCTTTCATTGTGTTTGTGATTTCTTCTTTTACGTGAAATAGTATTTCTGCTCTAATTTCTTTTATAGCCTTGTGAAGTTGTCTGCTTACTTCAGTTGCCATCACTTCAGAAACTTCAGGTGTGCGACTCCCAGTCTCTTCCATGTTTACATCTCCTGGACTTCCTCTACATGGGCTGGAGGCCAGAGACTGCCTTTTGCTTCTTCACCTTGATATTTTCCTTGGTTCTTCCAGACAAATGAGTAGTGGAGTCCCTGGCACTTCACACATTGGCTATGATTTTTCTGAAGTGTGACTGTTAAATTCTCCTGACCTGTGCTGGCTATAGGTATTTGATGGTGGCCATTGGGTGCAGTGGTGAGGGGCTGGATGCTGCTTTTCCCAGCCTGTGCTGGCTACTGGCAGCAGGAAGCATCCCTGATTGCAGCTGGTGTGTGTGTGGGGGCAGGGCCTTCCACTACCCCCTAGACCTGAGCTGGTTACCAGAGGGAGGCATCCCCAATGGTGGCTGGTATGCATGCAGGGGCAGGGCTGGACGCTACCTCCTGAACCTGAGCTGATTAGTGGCAGTAAGCTTCCTCAATGGCTGCTGCTGTGGTAAAATGGTATATTCTAAAATTAATATATAGAAAAAAAATTTGGAATATTTTCTTTTTCTACTTCTGTGCTTGTATGTAGGAGTGGACAGGTGAATATGTGGAAAAATTTGTAAGAGATTCTTGAAAATTACTATTATGAATAAATGTTTAAAATTTGTACACATATATTTTTAAAACATGGTACATATTATACTGTTTACTTTGTGTAAAAAAATCTGTATTTTCCCAAAATTTGTTAGTTTAACCTACACAACTATTATCCTGGTATAGTATAAAAGGTTCAAAAGCAATGGACAGAGATAGTCTAGAAAATATTTAAGGAAGACCAATAACTTCATGAGGACTCTTGATGCTGCATTTTGCACATAGGATAGAAAATACCATTTATCTGGTAAATCTTTAAGTGAAAAGACTAATGTATGCTTGCATTATAATCAATATTACTTGAAAACATCTCTGAAGTGCTTCTTACATAAATATTGAATCAAGAATCATATTTAATATTATTTTATTTCTGGAAATTGAGTAAAACAATTATATCTAACAATAGCTGTGTAATAGGTTTAATTTTAACTACCTGGTAATTATTCTACTGAAATATTTTGAGGCTGTAGTTCTATCACAAATAGATATATTAGGAGGCTAAAGTAGTACAAGACAATTGTTTTCATTAAGAAATTACTTTCTCATTAATCTCTGCAGATGAAAGTTTAATATGCTTTCACAGCTTGGGATTATATAGTGGTGTGGTAATACTTGAGAATATATTATAGTTTATATGAAATATATATTGTATATATAATACATATACTTGAGAACATATGTACTGTATATTTACTTCTTGCAAATATAACACTAGAATATAGAATAAAGCTTCCATACAGGCATGTTAACTATATATCTACCCTATGCCTCTTATAAGTCCGTATGAGACAGATTGTGTTAGACCAAAAGAGCAATAATCTAGCAGATGGCTGGAGGTTTCTTATATTCCAAAGATCAATGAAGCTGAGAAATGCTAAACATACAGTTGAGGAGTTGAGATCTATAACAGAACATAAAATAAAAGGTAGTACTGGATCAAATAGACTCATTGCAATTTATTCAACTTAATGTGATGAGTCTGTGAAAAATGAGTTAAATATGTGTACCACTCTTAGCAGATGCTAAAACCCTGTTGTTTAGGGACACAATACTGAACTTGATTTCACTTTTTTTTAGGTATTTTGGGAGACAGTTACATTTTACCTTTGCTGTAAATAATTTTTCAAAAGTGATTAATACAGGAACAGAATACAGACCATTTTAGAGTTTTAGGGATTTATTTTTAAAAGAGTACAAAAAGAATAGACATAGAAGAAAATAATAATGTGTTAGATTTTAGGGGAAAGTGAAACAAGGTTTAGAGAAAAAAAGGTTTCAAAGACAATACATTAACAGAGTACACATGAAGTAAGATTAAACAAGAAAAAAGGTACATTATTCTTTTGCACTTTGTGTTTATAACATAATACAATAAAATATAATTAACAGTTCCAAAATTATATTCATTTCTCCAAATAGTCAATATTTTGAAATCTGAGATCTTTTTTGTCAAACATTCTTTTTCTCTGACTTTCTTGTTTATTCAATAAAATGTAAGCTTTTAAAAAATCAAATAAAATTGTTGGTTTTGGGTTTTCTTAATTGTGGATTGGCCTGAAGGTGGCGTTGTTGGAGTAGGTCAACTCTGGTTGATTCTTGATGAAATGCTTTTTTGAGTAAATCAGCCTGATGTGAAGTTGGAAAAGTTCTACTCTGGGCTCTACTAGAATTCATCACTGGTATTTGTTTCTACTTGCCAGCATTTTCTAAACAAACTTTTAGTTGAATTGGAGAATTGTCCTTTTTATTTCACAGGTATTTAGAATAAAGTGGCAAGCCACAAATCATGTTTCCTGGGTTTGGATTTTCATCAATCTTGAATAAAAATCTGGAGTTACATAAATTTCTCCATTTCTTACTGTGGTAATCAAAGACATTAGCTTTTACCTGTTACAGGCCTTTGTGAATCTCTGCTGCAAATTAGTATATTTCCTTACTGTATATTTTTGGGACTCAAACCTTTCCTGTCTGTGCTCCATCAGTCTTGTAGCAACCCTTGTGATGCCTTCTACATGCTCATATTTTTATGATTTTGTTCAACTGGTGAATAATGGGATCCACTAGAACATGCTTTTGCTTTGGTGCAGTATTTTCAAGCACATGTTCCTCAGCTGTCATTCTTCTTCTATTTGATGTGCAAGGTGTCTGTTTGTACCTTGATCATTCTTCAGCCGTTCTTCCTTGACATGAGTCAAGGAGACTCCAGGGATCTTGTCCGAAGAAGAGTTCCACTGGTTCAGTTCCCTTGGGTGACACAGCCACTTCAGGTCCCCTTGTGTTACTCTCTCTGTAAGAAATGAGAACCCAGGTGATCCCACCCAGGGGCTACTTTACCAACTTCAACAGCTATTCAGCATGTCGATTAATTCCAGCATCATAGGGTTATATTATTTTCCTAAAATTGTGATGGAATTCTTTTTTGATTTTCATTCTGTTGTTTGATAGCTTTGATGACAACTATCTCTGTTGTACCATATTAAAACTCAAAGTCTTACTGCAGCGATATTAAAATGCATCTAAAAGTTCTTGCTCTTCAGTCATATTTTAAGTCCTTGAAATAAATGCCAGAAAATTGTGCACGCAACATAAAATTTTATCTAACGTAGATGCTAAAAAAATATACAACTTTCAAATTTCCTTTCATTTACTTAAAAGGAACACGATAGTGTACAAAAATACAAATACTCTTAATTGTCATGTCCTATAGGCAAGAATCAGTTGTTATAAATCAAATGATAGTTCTGAAATCTACATTTATTTCAAAAATTATCTGGCAAATATTAATGATAAATAAATATTTGGCCATGAAAATGTAAATTTACATACCTCAAAGGGGGATGCCAGAAAGTATTTCCCCACTCACTTACCTCTACATTTTCAAACCTATAAGTTAAAATGATGCTTTTTTGTTTGACACTATGTTTTAAATAGTTTCATTTGTTAACAACCGAAGTTCTGAAATCTGTAGGAGGTAGATCTATAACTAAGGAATTTGTTCATTGATTTATTTGCTCATCAAAAATTAATTGGAATTTTTTCTAAGAGCTAGGTAATATTCTAAAGTGTTCAGAGGCATTAGGGATCAAAAAATATAATATAGACTTTTAAAATTTTAGTATGTCTATTAATACATGTTTGCAGTACATAATGATTACATTTGTCATATGGAGCTGATACTTGTTCAAATACATCTTAATCCTTTTTTTTTGTAGCTTACCTCTCTTCCTTCCTTAATTCTTCCAACTCTTGGTCCTCTTCCTATTTGCAAAAGCTCTATTTTCTTCTTCAGTCTTTTCCCATTCCACTTACATTCATTTCCCTCCATCTCTTATTTCCCCATCTACTGGAAAAAGATTTTCCTACTTCCTACTTATTTATCTTCTACTTAATTTTTCTCTTTCTCTCTCCTTCTCTCTCTTTCTCTTCCCCTTTTCTCCCTCCCTTCAAATGATATGGGGGAAATATTATAATTCCCATTCTGTTAGATGTCAGATACACCGAGTTTGTGTTCCCCAAAACTGAACAATGAATTCTAAGAAGCAACAGAGATTAAGAGTAGGAAATATTTATTGATGAGAAGAGATACAGCTCCTGAGAGATAGGAGGGGTCCCTCATGATTTGGCAAGGAGCCCGTTTCACAGAAGAATTTTTATAGAGCAAAGTCATGATGTGGGTACAGTGTGGATTAAAACTGTGATCAACTAATAAGATTATAAGTATAGCTACTTAAGTAATGATGATCCAGTGGGGAAGCCAGTCATGCAGCAAGTATCCGTGGAAAGAACAAAGAACTTTTCAGAAAAGAATAGGTCTGAGGGTCTTGATCATACACTCAGATGACTGACATCTATATAGACTATTGGGCCAGGTGTTACTACTTATCCTTTAGGGAAGCATGTAGGCCTGGTCATTCCCTTTTTAGACTACTGAGGCCTGGCCTCCAACAGATGTGCCACCAGCCACAGTCATAACATGGTTTCATATTTTGTATAGACTGTTGAGGGCCTAGCTCTGTCTACCTGTAATACTCTTATCTAACTCAACGGTTTATAATGTTAAAATAACAGAAGCAAACAGTTAGTAAAATAAAAAGTAAGTTAATGCTGGGTATATTTTCTATTAAAATGTAAAATTAATATTTGGTTAAAATCTAACTATTGCATTTTCAGAAAAAAGCATCGGTGGACATATACAAAATAGGATAAAGTACAGGAGAAAGTGTGGCTATGTATAATGTTAAATTGTGTTCCAAGAAACAAATACCATTGTGTTTCAGAATATAATGACCCCAGGACAGCAAGCCTCTACTATATTGAGATATCTAAATGCTTGAATACAGTTTTTATTGTCACAACGCGGGCTGTGATTGCTACAGATAGCTACTGAGTAGAGTTTACTGTTTTGCAGGGCAGGCCTCTACAATAAAGAATCATCCAACCCAAATTAGCAATACCAATTTTTATGATAACTGTTGTAAGATGGTAATTTACCTTTTCTTTTGAACATGGCAAGGAGGTTAGGGGTCTGGATCAGAATGAGACAGCCATAGAGTGTCAGCTTCTGATATCTTTTTAATAAAATTATTGCAAGAGTCACAAGAATGGTACTCTGTGATGAGAAGATAATGTGACAAGGGAAAAGGTTGTGACAAGTATTGAGAAAAACATGATGTCCACTTGGATCTATGTCATAGCAGTGGGGCAGTGAGAGTGGGTCACATTCTAAATATATTCGAGAGTAGAGAAAATAAGATTTCCTGCCCTGAATTTGAGGGGTGAGGGTGAGGTCAAAGAGACAGAGCCAAAGGGATAGAGAAAAAGGCAGTATCAATTGAAGTAGACTTACTATTAACTAAGTAGAAAAAACTTTCATAGGAGGTCCTTGCTTTTAGGAGCTCAGCTCTACTGTATCAGTTTTAAAATAAATTTCACATTTATACAAATATATTTGAATATCTATGATCATCCCCATATTTCATAAACTGTGAAACATGCAAAAATGAAATGCAATGTTTGGCGAGGAGTTTAGTTGTCTAATTTGTTTGTTATTAGGCAATAATTGAGGAAATTGAAGAAATTGAAAAGGCATTGTAAGTTGCAGTAGTAGCTTCAAATTTGATGGCTTACTGTTTGCAAAGTGAAGTAATTATGTGTAAGGGTTAAAACAAACTTAAGAACAATGAAAATTACTTATGAGGCACCAGATTCTATTATAGACAGCTAAGTTAGTTAAGAATATTATAAACAGTCAGACAGGACTAGGCCCTCCAAGGAGCTGGTGCATAAGATGAAAAAAACCTTGCAACTGTGGGTTGCAGTGCATTCATTAGAGGTCGGACTTCAAGACAAAAGGTAGAATGACTACATCTACATACTTCCCCTACGGTTAAACATTAATGATTGATAGTCTAAATAGACATCCATAGCCCCATAGGGGGAAAGAGGGGACAAGAAGAGTCCCCGATGCACCCCCTGCAGGAAAAGTCCTTGTTCTTTCCATATGTACTTGCTGTGTGGCTTGCTTCCCCACTGGATCAGTGTTACCTAAGCTACTACACTTGCAATCTTATTAGTTGATCATAGTTTTGTCCCACCTTATAACCACCTCATGATTTTGGTCTATAAATCTTCCCCTGAGAAATGGGGTCATAGCCACCCACTGGAGGCCCCTCAGTCTTTCTTAGACAGAAACTTTTTTCTCCAAATAAATATTTCCTACTCTAAATCTCTATTGTTCCTTAAAATTCATTCTTCGATTCTGGGAACATGAACCCGGTGTATCAGACATCTAGCATTTTGGGAGTTATATTTTTCCTTATACTATTTGGATTATTTGGAGGTCCTATTTCATCCCTATATCAATTCTCTCTGAAATCATGAAAAGAAATTGAAAAATAGGAGCTGTGCAACACTAAAAAGTTGACTATTTATTTACCATTAGCTGTTCATGTTGACTGTGAAAGGTTGTCTTTGGGGACTGTTTATAGATAGTTCACTCTTGGGAGAGATATGAAGTTCTTAAACACTAAATACCATCATTTTCATTTGCCATTGTGTTCACAAGTCATTAACACACCACACTCAATTTTTTGGACATCAGGGCATATAGAAAATATAACAGTTGTTTTGCACAATAGTTTCCAACAAAGGGATCCATGTGCTGGCATGAGTTCTAATTTAAACAAGTGATTGATTTAGGTTCAACAAAGTCATCTTTGCTTGATTTTTTAATGAGTGAATATAGCCATTTATTTTTAGAAATCTGCACAGATGTGTAATAAATTTCACTCAAATAGAAAAACTGCTGCAATTCTTTTCTCGGGTGCTGTCCTTAAGAGGCTTATGCCTTCTAGACACAGAACTGTCTGACAGAACTCATTTTGTTATTTTTCTCCAGTCAGCACTACTTAACAATTTTGTTTAAAGATAACTATAATCTGGAGGACATGGTACACTTTGTTCTCTGTTTTAAAATGTGCAAATATGAGAAGTTAGTTTCTACTTTTTGCAATTATTAACTTTTTCTTCAATGAGAAATGTGATTACAGCTAAATTCTGTAACACTTGTCAGTTAGGAATTTAAGAATGCCTGCAGCTATCTGAAACTACTTGAGCTGCATTGAGCTATTTTAGAAAATAATTTGATACAATTTTTGTGCATTTCAGAGGTGTATGTCCTTAAGGGCTGCAACTCGAGTTTTTAAGGGAGTATCTTGTTATTCAGAATAGAAGAATACATCAAGAAATCAACAGTTAATAATTATCAACATTCTGATGCTGTTTCTTTTTTTAATTACATGAATTTGTTATAAAATATAAATAGATTCAGAAAGTTTCTGGTTCCATTAATTTCAGGATGATCATCATTACTTCCTGAGCATCTTGCTATGTTCCTAGCTTTCCTTCTTTAAAAATCAGGACTATTGTTGGCTGATAAGGAAAGACTAGGCATTTTTATCAGCTTATACTTTGGCAAGACTGACTTCTGTGACAGGTAAAGAGATACCACCCTAAATACTGATTCTCCTCGCACAATTGGTTCATCATTTTGACAGGCAAATCAACCCAAAAGGCTAGAAATCTATTTTTGGATGTGCCAAGTTGCTTCTTTCTTTTCTTTCTTTCTTTCTTTCTTTCTTTCTTTCTTTCTTTCTTTCTTTTCTTTCTTTCTTTCTTTCTTTCTTTCTTTCTTTCTTTTTTTAATACTGCATATGTTGTTAAAACTGGTTGGAAACACAAACCAGAACTTGTTTTATGATTTGTGTGTATTTGGAGCAGTCAGTATATGGTGGCAAATATAACTGGCCTATTCCAATATCAGATTTCTTATACATGTCAACGGTTCACAGGAAAAATAAACCTTCAGTTAAGATTTAAAAATCTGTTTAGTAAAAAGTAATGAACTTCTGAATGCAAAAACAGTGATTAAAGCATTTATTCAACTTCTCCATTAAGTGAAAATATTTTATCTATGTTACTTTGAATAAGTTACATTATCTCTCTAGCTCCAGTTTTTTCTTCTAGAAAACAGAGATAATAATAATATGCCTTTCTGTTACAAGACAAAGTGTATGAATTGTTTACATAACTTGGTGATAGTTACCAAATCAGAAACTATAGAACTAGGCTTTAAGTCTAACATTTTACATCTTAAATCTTTCCCTGTTTATCACAGTTGCAGTTGTATATTTATATCTTATGGCTACTCTTATTAACTCACATTGTTTTGGGAAACAGGTGAATTTGTTGATCTGTCCCTCCTTATAATTCTTATTTCGCATGGTTGGTTCAGCATCAATCCCTCTTCTGAACTTTCTTCTCCCCTATTATTGATTATTCCAACCCAGGATTCTCTTCTGAGATGCTCACTTTTTCTCTGTGTACATTTTTTTAAGTGGCTAGTCTGACATTCCACTCCTTAGTGCATATAAAAGCGAAATCACTACTTCACTTCTCTAATCACAATCCACTTATCTCCTCTAAATTCTATATAGACACTAGAATGCTAAAGAACTCATATTTTCTCTCCCAGGAATCTTAAATGTAAACATGAAGCTGAATTATTCTTTATCCAAAACACATGTTGTAACTACCTTCCCTACATCAATGATGAATATTAATTTACACAACCAAATGTAGGAACTGAAACATTCTCAGTCCGTAACCTTCCATTCCAATGGTTGCTTTAGTGATTTGATCACTTTAGTACCTCAAATAAGTGCTTCTTTTAAAAGAAAAGATAGTAAGTCCAAATTCTTGTTAGGAGCAATAGAAACAATTTAAAAAATCTAATATTTGGCTTTTATCAACACAATAAGATGAAAGTTTTGTTGCTTTTGTTTTCCAAACAAAAATGAAAACCCAACTTTGACCTGGGAGATTTTTGTAATAGCTGGAACAATCAGTAACTTCGCAGAACTGCAGTCATGCCATTTTATTTGCTTAGTTGCAAACATACCTTCTTTGTTTGTGAATGCATTCTCAGAGCCGGCCTCATTCCTAACTCTCTGCTTGTGCAAGAAAGATAAATGGTGTTCCAGCATTGTAAGAATGAGGAGATATATGGAACCAAAAGTTTTTATGTAGGTCACTCAAGTAAATTTTCTTTATTTATGGTAGTGTGAGATTTTATAGATCCCAATAATTGTTATTCAAAGAGGGCTTTCAAGCACTTATCCTGAAAATGTGAAGAAAGTCACCTACTCCCAAGCAAAATTGCTACCAAACAGTGATCAGTAAAATTAATATTGTATGATTTCATTCCAGGGAGTGGAGATCATCTAAGAATGGCAGCTGTGCTTTCAGCATTAGGTAGCTGGAGTATCAAGAGGGCATGGAAGGGATCTGAAAGTCATATTAGCAAAGATCAGATGATTGATTTGATGAAAAGATCATTTGGTGATTTACTCCAACAAATTTCAATTCAAGAATCAGGGTCCATTCTCCAGTAGTAAGACTATCCTCACTGAAGGAGATGAGGAACATACCACTTGGACAGATAATCTTCTATCATAAATACATATGAAACACACAAAATTAACCCATAAAGTATGTATCCTGATGCTGCTGACAAAGAAAACTGGGGATTATGTGCATCTTTTTCTTTTTCTTTTCTTTTCTTTTTTGTTAGCATAAAAATCTATTAGAAATCTGTGCATTGGTGGAGAAAAATAAGGCAATCTGCCTACCAGTTTACCAGATATTCCTCAACCTCACCTGTGAATAAGTCTTGCATGACAATTATGGTACCACACCAGATTCCAGGCTGCAGCACTGGAAAGCAACAATAGCAGCAACACACTACTGGGAAGTTAGTTAGTATACTCAATTAGGCCAAGTGTGATTGAGGAATAGTGCCTAATTTATCATGATCTCCTAAAATTCATCACCACACCTGAAGAAAATTTTCATTCAACAAAATATTTTTCATGAATACATTAATTAAGGTGATGAGAATCTATTTTCAAGTAAAATTCTAGATTTTATACTAGTTACTATCTAGCACTAATAATCCAAATGAGCAAATGTTTAGATTTAGTAAACTCGATTTGGATTGAACATAACTATAATACTTACATATGAATGAAAGATGAACATTGTGGTAGATATGTTGAATACACATAGACTGATTGATTAAACAACAGAAGTCTGTTTCCTATTCTGGAACCTGCAATTCCGAGATCAGCGTGTCAGCAGAGTCTGTTCCTGGCCATAGCTCTCTTCTTGGCTTACAGATGGTCATCATCTTGCAGTGTGCTCCCATGGAGGAAAGATATGCAACATTTTTCTTTTCTGGTAAGGGAATTAATCTCATCATGATGGCTGTACCTTCACAGTCACTTCTCAACTTAATAGTATCTCAAAAGCTGATGACTAAATGCCAGCAATGTTAAGAATCAGGCTACAACACTAGAATTTTGGAGCAGACTCAATTCCCTTTCTGGCACTCTCTATATTTAAAATTTGCTTTGTAAACTTTCTGTCTGAAGACATTTGTGTCTGTCTGCTATAAGACTTTTACTACATAACTGTATGATTAAACAAACACTTAAGTAACAAAATATATGATATTCTGTGGTGAATGTAATTTTATAATATCTGTGTTCAATTGGGAACCAGGAAAGAAAAGATTGTGACATTTTAAAACCAATGTATCCTTTGTTAAAGAAGCATCAAATCGTTTTTCATAACATACTCTCTTGCCAAAAAGTAAATAGTTTTATGTGTGCTCTGAGAATTCCACATAAAGCAAGGTTGGTTAGACATGATTTATACTGTGATTTTTGATGTCAGTGATATTTGACATGTTAAATTGCATAACACTCAAAGCCAGTTTATTTTTACATTCACGAGTAATGACATTTATAGAAACAAAAGAAGTGACTATCTTATTGTTTTACTTTCTCAGATTTCATAAAAACTAATAGATATCTATATCTATATAAAGCTGAAAAATACAGAGATTTTTACATTTCAAAGACTGGAAGATTTTAGTATTCTTATGCTTCCAAAAACATTTATTCCATTTCAAATTGTTTACATAAAATGCAGGCCACAATACAAGCAGAATTTCTAAAAAGATTTTAATATTTCACAATCTTTAGTATATGTTGAATGGTGTCTGATTTTAAGTGTCATTCATACATAGTTATATGTAGCATTAGTTTGTGCAGTTTTGTACTGTTATGTGTCTTAACTTATTAAAAGAATATTTTCCTTCAAAACTTAATTAAAATATTCCTGGGTGAGCTAATTTGTAAGAGACGAAGATAACTGATTTTTTGATTTCCCACATGTTGATTAGCTCAATTTGGAAATGATTTGTACTAAATTTGTGACTTAGATTCATGAATTTTGTGTTCTTATCTCACCAGCTAAAGAAGATTATCAAATCATTTATTATTGAACTGTTAGTCTTCACATGTGGCAGATGGTGAGTTTTACATTTTAGAAACATGATTGACAAACATCCTGCTTAGTTTCATATTTCTCAATAAGATGTCCTTGATTCCTGCCACTGTTTATGGGCAAAATGTACAGTAAGTTTCCTAACAAGTGAGAATTTTACTCAACAGTTAGTGGACCAAATTTCACACTATTTTTTTTATAAACATTTGGAATTTTATTTAAAAAAAAAAAA
>RJWT010040423.1:0-12499 GCA_004365215.1 Cuniculus paca
GTTAATGGTATAAATGCACAGTGATTTCAGAAGCATTAAAGAGCAAGTTTCCATGGAAACATCAACCTACAGAGAAAGAGAGAAAAAGCTAGGATCCCCTGACAAAGAAGGAACAGCAGAGTTCTAGCCCCCACACAGTACAGCAGGGAGAGATGATTACATGTTTCTTCCTGCTTTCCCACGAAGATGCAGTTGGGCCCATGGTGCTGTCCTCTTGAGTGTGGAGCAAGAGGGTCATCGGGTTTGGTTGAGATAAACTCTTGTCTTTATTTTGCTTGAAACTCTGACTCAAGTGTCAACCCATTTTAGAATATTGGAAAAGATCAATGGGTATCTTTGAGTAAGTAAATAAATAAGTTTGATCTGCCCCTTACCTGTAAATTCTGGCTTAGAAAGAGTTCCATAATGCACAGTGTGTCATAAATATGAAATGTGGGTTTGACTCATAATACTAGACCAGTGTCTTTGCACTAGGGTTTTCATGTTAGTGTACTCTCCTAGATTATATATGCCATGGTCCTGCCATTTTCAGATTCTGGATATTGCTTTTACTACCAACTAGTGTAAGTTTCTTGAATGCTTTTTAGAAATTGACCCTACTTTTAGGGATAGTGCCTCTCACTAGACTGTAGTGAAGACAGTTATTCTTTAAAGTCTTCCACAGAGGCCACTTTACCAATCTCTTCTGTTAGCTAACACTTTTTCCACTTCTATCTTATATTCTACTTTGCATCTCTTTAATTTCTCTTTTCTGGGATCCTAGACTTGAGAAATCATTTTCATGTGAAAGGGATTTTTCTATACAGCAGAGAAGGTTCATGGCTAGTTGTTTTGTTTTGTTTTGTTTTGTTTTGTTTTGTTTTGTTTTGTTTTGCAGTACTGAGAATAGGATCCAGGACCTCTCCTGTAAGCTAGATGATTTATCACTGAAGTGTACCTCAAACCCTGTGATTAGGTTTTCTAAAGTCAGAGATGTAGTCTTGAATGCTTCAACAGCATCTACCACCTTCACTGTGGCATCTGGAGTCCTCCATCTGTTGGAAACTTTCCCATACTCTTGGAATTTCTTCCTCTTTTAACCCTGTTTCCCTCTCCATGCAACTTAATTGCTTCTAGAAATCTGTACCTGAGGAACTCCGTCAAATCATTACTGGAAGGCTGAGTTATAACCCCTTTTTCTCATGAGTGATAGTTCTTCATAGTCTCTGTCCCAGTCTCTGTGACTGAAGCCCTAATTCATCATGAATCCATTCACTTACCCCTGCCATCAATGGAGCTGTAGAAGGAATTGTGAGATTAAGCATATGGTAACAACAGAGAAGGTAGGAATTGTAGTATTTCCAACATGTTGTTCTAAAGTGTAGGCAAAAGTAAAACTAGGCTCTTGAAGAGGGAAGAACAAATCAAAGATGCTCAAAAGAATGAGAAAAACCTCCACATTATTTTCTTTAACATCATTGCCAGGTTGCTTTGGATCCATCAACAAGAATATACAGGTCCAGGGTTTTTTTCAGTATGTTTGGAAGTTAACAGGAAGAGAAAGGTTTCTATCAAAGTGGAATGTCCTAGAGAAATGTTTGACCATTGTTATTTGGTTGGTTTAGGCATAGCTTCTGAGCTAACATGGTAGAAAGGCAAGGCTTTGCCTTAAAATTAGTAGTAGACATAAGAATAAAAGCAATGTACTAAATGATCATCTGGCCTTTTATTTGTCTTAGCATTTTATCTAGGAAGGTTCTACTGCTTAATTTTGACAGCATGCATTAGGCTACATTCCAATAAGCACCTCATGTGTGGAAGAGGAAGGGGATTTCTTTCAATATTTTTGAAAAAGAAAATGATTTGAATTCATAGCATGAAAATATGAGCTAAAAGGAAAACAAATCCAGTGGCAGTAACATTATGCAGAAGAGTTACCTGGTTCCTTTCTACTAGGAAGTCCTGCTTTTCTGATGATCTCTAGGAAGCCTGAGTTTTCCATAAGACCTTAGCAAGTCTCACCCAAACCAGAAATGACAAAAGTTTGGGGGCCTGAGAACAGAGCAAGCGCTTTTTCTATTGCTGAAGTCTCTGCTAGTTCATTAAGGAAGTGTTGTCCCTTCACAGGATCAGGGCTGTGTCTTCTGTGAATGGACTTCCAGAATTACGTAGTGCTCAAAGCAGGGATCAGATCAGACCAGGGGCATCTTGAGAGTCATCTATTCGAGACTAAAGTTACAGAAATATGAGCTCATCCTTTGCCTCTCAGAAAGTGAACTTTACATTGAAGTAGCATGATTAAGTGATTTCCCACTGCAAAAAAAAAAAAACAAAACAAAAAAACCAACAAATAAACAAATTCCCAGGGTTAACTAATTATAGTAGGGAAAAGCAAGTACTTCTGAGTCTTAATAGTTTGGGGTATTGTAGGAATGAGAGGAAATGTGCTGACTGGTGGCATTGTGAAAAGGCAGAAGTCTGGGAATTGACAAGACTCAGACTCTGAACTTAACAGGCCAAAGCATGGAAGTATGTTCCAGGCCTTATTGTGTTCATCTCTAAATGTGAAACGTTAGACCATAATCCAACAGTCCCTGCACACACTAATGTTCTTCAGCATCCAGGGGTCATTTTTAAAGTCAATAGTAAAGACAATAACAGCAGTAATACATAATTCTCATTCTATGTAGGGAAGTTCTTATTCCCATAGGTACGTACTATTCCTGTGTACATTGTGTGTGTGTGTGTGTGTGTGTGTGTGTGTGTGTTAAAGAAACTGAGGAAAAAAGACTTGCCAAGTAACTTGCAACTAAGGGAGCCAGAGTCTGAAAAGAAGTCAAGTGATGATGGTGTCCTGGCTCTTAAAAAATCCCACCATGTCATCTCCCATAGTATGGGGATATGTGTGCTATATATTCTGTATTCTTTCTCTCTTCACTTTACTTGTTCTGCTTCTCCTTTTTGTTTTCTTTCTAGTCATCTCACCATTAAGAATTTAGGGGCATTGCATAATCTTTTTTTATTCATTTGATTATAGGATATCTTACCAAAGAAAATAGCTCCTGGGTTTGCTCCCAGATGGACTCACAGGTAGTCCAGAGAACGGTTCCCTGGCCATGGCTTGCCACATTCACTAAACTCGATGAAAAGCTCCAGAAATGTAGATAAGAGGCCATCACAGCTGGTGGCAGAGTCACTCAGAATTCTTGCTAATTTGATCATCAGTCAGAAATAACATCTTTCTGGAGGACAGTTAACATTCTCTACCTTTTTATATCCAAGCAGAGATCATTGGGTGAGTTTTGATAGTCCTCCTCTATTTTCTTTCATTTCAAATAAAACTAATTCATAGCATTTCATTGTGAAACAAAATCCAAGTACCGCAACTTGGAAAGTTTTCACTATCAGATCTAGGAGCCTGAAAGACATTTTTTTTGTACTAAGTGGTGAAATGACACATCACCACTTACCCATCAAATGAATACAATTCAGTCCAAACTACTAAGCAGCAAAAACACATTCCTCACCACCAGTAGGAGAAAGCAAATGTATTAAACTTTTATCAGCATATTAAAATACTTTAATATCTCATTAACTCAATACCTATAATTTGGAGTTTAAGTAACTTAGATATGAACCATCCCAAACTTGAACTCTTTGTGATTTGTGAAGAATGACTTGCAAAATAAATTAATGATATAAATACTATTTCAGACAAAGTGTTCAATTCATTGGAAGAAAAACTATTTTTAACCTGTCTCAAGTAATTATAAATTAAGATTATGGCCTAACTTTTAAATTACTTTTCCCCAAGTTTCCTTTGCAGGTATCATTTTGCCTAAATAAGGGAAAAGAACAGTTTTAGAAACTGGTATTTATAATTATTTTGTCCAATACATGGTTTAGTATGACATTATATTGCAAAAACATGTTTAAAATTTCTTCGAGTCTGTTTTCCTTAGAGTCCATTGTTGACAAGATTAAATAATTCATGCACCATGGAAAACTTGTCATCCACTTTAGGATCGGCAGAGCCACGATTTGAGCAGAGGTCACAGATCACAGCATCCTTGCTGCTAAACACCTCACGACATTGTCTATGGTGGCTGTTGTATGTAGTATAGACAGTGTTTCTTTTCTCCTTGCTTAATTTTCTTCTGTTTCTCCTTGCTTCCTTTCTACCAGCATGTTGAGTCTAGTTGTCGTTATTCATTTACATATAGAATATCTTACCAATGTGGGCAATCTCTTGGATTTGAACCCAGATGAGTTTATCAGTAAGCTCAGAAGACAGTCATTCACTGGTCGTGGCTTTCCACATTGACCACACTACACTGGGTTGAAATTTTTTGAATTAATTCTGACAATCATGAATCTCTAAATTGAAAAGAAAATCAGAAATTTCTATTTGATCTATCTAAACCATATCATTGACCACCAAGTTTATAACTATCTTTGCTCCTTTTCTTCAATATTGGTCTCTAATTAGATATCTTGTGAAAAATTTTAAACTTCATTTTTTGTAATCCTGTGAAAAAGTTTTTCTATTCTTTCTAGAGAAACTGTGGATAAGCAATAGTAATTTCCAAATACTACATTCTAATCCTTTGAAAGATATGTGGTCTTACCACCCAGATAACAATTTAATAACGTAATAAGTGCTGTACCAATCAGATGAAGTGAGAGGTGATGGCACATCAACCTGAAGCACTATAGTGATCTTTTTATGTTCTGTTTATCTCATAACATCATGTTGTATAGCTTAAATACACACAATAAAAATTAGTTTAAAAGAAAAAAAGAAATGCAGAGTTTCAAAAGTATGTCGAAGGACTTACCGGTATCTTCCTGTATCAGGCAAATGAGGTGGTAAGAACCAGTCTATTTAATCCATGAGGAAGCCAAAGGTTTTAAAGGGTAGGAAACATACAAAGTTGTAGAGTAGAGATTCTCAAAACTACAAAGTTATAAGCAAGGTGTCAAGAATTCAAGTCCATTACCTGGAACTATGTTCCCTTTTCACTTTCTTTTTAATAACTAGAGAATTGAGATAAGAACACTAAAAAAAATGCCACCATTTCTAAGACATGGTGGTGAGAGAAGACTGGATGGGGCTGAGGACATCAGGTCTTTGTTCCCCGTTGTCATCTGATCTTGGTAAAGATGCAAACCTCTTCTCGGCTATAATGAAAGGATCAGATGAGATCGGATGCTATGTCCCTCTTACTAACTCATTAGTGGACATTAATTTTTAAAACTTTAATGCTCCATAAATATGTGGAGGGCAGAGAAGTAGTGTGGAACCAGGGCTCTTAGTTTACTAAGAAAATTCTGGCAGAGCTCCTCCAGGTGCCTCCCACCTGGGGCACACTGCTAAATCATTGCTTTGGCTGTCAGCGTGGTGCAGCAGATGAGCATGGGCAAAGTCAAAGAGGCACAGGGCTTGTTAACCTTAGCTTGACCTCATTAAACCCACTAGAGTGTGACGTTAGCTATATGAAGCAAATGTGCTGGCTCTGAGCCCATCAGGATTCTGAGGCTCTTTCTCAATAAGGAGGCAAACAGGAAATGAGACAGGTTTTATTTTACTCAGGCTATATTAGGGGCCTATGTAGTCCAGGCCATGACATGGGACATAAGAAAACTAAACTGCATACCAGGAGCTTTGTGAAACTGCTTCAGTTAGTGACCTCATGAAAAGATGCTGAACTGAGAATCAGAAGACTTGAGTTCCAGTCCTCACCTGGGAAAAATACTTAGCATCTTGGAACCTGTTTTCTGTTCACTACAATAAGGGTTCTCAATGAATAATTTCTAATTTTTCTTCTAGTTCTAGTAATATGAGGTTCTGTGCAAAATGAGAACTTTATGAAAGAAACCATCGGGTTTCTCAGAGGTCAGACTGCATCCTGGAGACGAATCAAGCAATTGTTAAAATATATCATCCTTGCTTTGGACTCAAATATATTTGCAGGCTTCTCACTAATAGCTAAATGTGTCATATCACAGGGAATTACTCAGAAAAACACAATATGAATGATTAATCTATATGCTGCAGAAGGACATAAATGATTAAAAGATACTTTGGAGAAGAATATTTTGTAGACTGTCATAAAATTTCTGAAGAGTAAAAAATATTGAAGAAGTGCTCTGGTAGATAAAATGGAACTTGCAGAGAACAGAAAGAGAACAATTTCTAAGGAAAATCAGGAGGATATAGGACAAGAATAACTAGAGAAATTTATCTGTAGTCCAATGACATGGCCTAGGAGTATGATTTATTTCTTGAAAGTTTAAATTCTCAACTTACATACCCACTTCAATGCTGTCCTCTTTAAAGGAGTCATCTTGAGAGCCTGTATATTTATTCCATTCATGCCACTTATGAATAGAATCATTTCTGAAACTTCCCTTTTATAATTGCTTTCTGAAACGGACACTTCCTTTTAAATACTTTTAATGGTATTTTAGATAAAGTAGGAATTATTCAGAGCCCTATCTGTTGAAAAGATGGTGCTTACACCAGGTAATTTATTTTCCCCCTTTCCTTCTTTCCTTCTCTTCTGCCCTCACCATCTCTCCTTATTCCCTCCCCTGTTTCTTCTCTTCCTTTATTCAAAAAGAGCTGGAACTAAATTATTTTGTCTGTCTTATAATCTTTTTTTGAAGACTTTCAGAAATCATTGCAAATAGCCCAACATTGTCCTAGTAATAACATATTTTCCAAGTTAATGATGGGTGTTTAAATTCTAGTCGCTTAGTTTAAAATAGTCTGTCTTGTGGTTTTGTAACAATATTCCTTAGAATGAAATCTATGGGGCTTTGGCTGGGTGTTAGAGTCATTGAAAACTACAGAAAACCTGAATATTATCTTCAAACTAGTGATGGGCTTGGGCATGCAGCATTGAACTAAAGCTGAAGCAGCAGGAGGAAATAAGAAGGTGCTAGAGGAGTCTTAAATTGGATCAGGGGTGCTCTACTTACTTGGCTGGAGGTGCCCAGAGAGAAGAATGAACTTAAAGCCATGGTGTAGGACAAATACATAAAGAAACAGAAAGTATTGACCTTATGCTGCTTATGAGCAGTGGGATGGTGTGGTAGAAAAGGCATGGGGCTGGAAATTTACTTAAAATGCTGTTTCTGCTTCCAATTAGTAATGTCACTTTGGACAAATAATTTAATCTCTCTATGCTTATTTCCTCATTCATCAAATTGAGTTTAAGGTTCATTAAAGATTAAAATTTGTTTTATAAAGGATGCATGATAAATGTCTTTAAATATCTGAAAAATTCTCAAAAGAAGAAGTATTGAACTAAGACTGTACAATATCTAAGGAGAAAACAAGTATTATATGGTTGAAATGAAGTAAATTTCAGTTCTAAGTAAGATGGAATGCCCAACCACAAGATGGTTACCTTGAGGGTGGAGGATGCTGGGATAAACGTCCCCATCAGTGTATGTATTCAAGATGAACTGAGAGGAACAATTTTGTGATGTTATATGGGGGAAAGTCAGCTGTATGAAGTGATGGGCTAGCTGATTATAAATGTCTCTTTTGGTTCTACAATTCTAGAAATCTCTAGTCTTTCAGGGTCATCTTTGCTCTTGATTACATTTGTGAACCTACACAAGGCCAGGGAATGACAGGCCTAAGAATCCCAGACAATTCTAGGAGTGAGGCGTGATCTATGAGGGCTGAGTTCATGCTACCATCTTTATTACTGCCAAAACAAGGTGCAGTCTAGCCACATTGCTCCTTGGAACACTCAGAGTCTCCAAGCCTCACTGAATGAGAAGAGTTAAAAGAGGGACCTTAAAGCTGCTTCCTCTGCTGCTATTGTAAGATGTCTCTTTGCTGCTCAGTAGAAGCACATATTACAAGCAGTACTGGGCCCAAAGTTCTGAAATAGTATGTCATGTGAATGCAGAACACAAAACTAATCATTATTGATTCCTTGAGCCATTATGGTAAAGGGACATTAATTACCATCAGGCCAGTTGTACTGATGCAGCTCTAATGAGCATACCTAATGGAATTCCCAGTGACAGAACTGCTCATCGCAGCAGCTAGCAAGGGAGAGCAAGATGTAGGTGTCTAGAAAGAAGATAATTTTGTTGTTCTGATTTTTGTTACCTCCAAAGTTTCTGCTAATTTATGCTCCTGTCCCTAGAACACTTTGTGCAATGTCTCCACCTCTTTCAAGGGTGCTTTCTATTCACTGTACATAATGCAATAATTCTTGTTTTCAGATGTGTCCTATGGCATCAGATTCATGCCTAGTGGACTCGCCTCACCTAGAATATAGGTTGGACAAGGCATTAGTAAGAGTTTAAAAAATATGTGCATGTCTGGAAGAGCTATCGTTGCTCCTACAAACCACCTTCCTTAGTAGAAATTTGCTTTAGTTCCCACTCACTTCCTTTTCTTTTCTTTACCTGCTCTGCTCCTGTAGTTCATCTCCTTTTTTGAATATTAATTGTTAACACTTATGCACCAAGTCCTATGGTAAGTGTTTAACCCATTATCCTATTAAACCTAGTGAAGTCAGTTCTTTTCTTACCCTACTTTCTGCAGAGAAGGAAAAACCCTGAAGTTGAGAAGGCTAAATAATTCACTCAAAGTCGTAGCTATAGACTTAAACCAAGTACTTTTGTTTTAAATTTTATTATTTCCCTCTATTTTTATTAGGTAAAATCATGAATAATTTTCTTATATAATCAAAAGAGAATTCAAGCAGTACCGAATTATCTAATGGCATTTGTCTGCTTTTCCACTGGTTTGTCTCCATTTACCTTTCTCTATCTACCTTTCTTGTTCCTAGTATACTTCCTTCATGTGTTTAACCTTCTTTTCATTTTATCTTTACAGGTATCTGATCAATGTCACTTTTGAGGGGAGAAATTTGTCCTTCAGTGAAGATGGCTACCAGATGCACCCGAAATTGGTGATAATTCTTCTGAACAAGGAGAGGAAGTGGGAGAGGGTAGGACATGTCTTTGACAATTCTTGAGCAAAGAAGGGAAGGGATATGAAATTTTGGGACACATTACAGGAAAAATAAGTCTTTTGGTTTTCATCACTCGACCTAGGGAACAAGAGGTTAAGACTTTTAAAGCACAGGAGAAGCCAGGTCTCAAGTTATGCCTTCATTTTCTTGCCACTTTGGTTAACCAAAAGGTTGTCTTCTTTATGAGTTCCACTTACTATAGGTAATTGCATGGCAGTCTGGATCAGAACTTAGTTTTAATGAAAAGTTTTATTTCTGCAATGTGACATGATTTGGTGAAGAAACCAAATGGGCGGTACAATTCAGGAGCTGTGTTCTACTTAGCATCTGGGTATACCCATGAAGCCTAGTTCATGAGTAGACAGGTTGAGACTTACTAGAATGTCTGAAGAGTTGCCACCCAAGGCTTCGGCCACAATCTTGGCTGCTGCCAGATGATCACAGTATTTGGCAAGTATTTGGAATTCTACCATGAGAAACTGATTTCTGTGGGTGTCAGACTGCTCTATTCACCAACTTGTGTGTTTAGGACCTTGGGAAAATCTTTTCACTACTCTGTGTTTTGGTTTCCTCACCTCTGAAAATAGAATAGTACCCATGTCACAGGCGTGAGGATGAAATGTGTTACTATCTGTAAAAGTGCTTGTCCTGGTACACAGTGAAGGGAAACTAAATATTAGCTTTAGTTCTTATTGCTAATCCTCAAACACACACGTTACAGAGAATAAGGCCATGACTGACTTTTCTCAGATGTGTTCAGATCAGCTGTTGGTCCTTGAGACACTTTGCTGAAAAAAATGGTTTTGCAGATAAATAATGTTGGGATATGCTATCTATTGTTTCCGATTCTAGGAGACTCTCAGACTATGTTAGCATTAGGTGTCTTAGAGCAAAGAAACAACTTTTATTTTACTTAATATGGCATTTCCTTGCATTATTTTACAACAAGACCTTTTGTTCAGGATATTCATAGTCTATGAGAAACACATTGGATATTGATTTAAGGTAAGGTCGATAGACTACATGGGCCAGTTGGCTGTGAACAGGCTTCACAATGTCAGTGTGGTTCTGACTATAGAGGAAACAATACGTTCATCAGCTTTCTGTAACTAAGAAAAAAAGCATGAGATAAATCAACTTCTAAAGAGGGAAGGTTTATTTTGGAACACAGAAGAAGGGGTTTCATTTTGTGTCACTTAGCCCTGTTTCTTTGGGCCTGTGATAAGGAGCATGTGACTGAGGAGACCTCTTCATCTCCTTGTCAGGAAACAAAGAGAGAGAAAGAGCCTGGGGTCCCATATTTCCTTCAAGTCATCACCCTAATACCTAAACTTCCTCCACTAAGCCCCACCTCTTAAAAATTCTACCACCTCCCAATAGTGCCACGGGCTAGGACCAGATCTTCAGCACATGGACTTTTGGGGGTTATTCATGATCTGAACTATAGCACTAATCTATGTATTTCTAGAGAGAATAGCCAAGAAAAGAGGCCAGAGGAAAACTTCCTGAAATTCACAATCTTGTCACCTAGAGCTCTGGACAGCTAATTGTGTGCCTGTTTACCTGTGAACTAGGCATGGATGGTCCAGGTTAGCATATCGTGGGACCAGATCCTTCATATGGAAAAACCTCAATCTGTCATGTAATTGCCATCATCAGGCACAGCCATAAGGCTTTCATTGTGCCTGATGTTCTTGATTAAAGTTATCCTCCCTCCTCTGAGTTACCATTTGTTCACAAATGGTTGTTCTCCAAGCTCCTGCTCTCCACCCCAATCAAGCTGCTTTTCACGGCTGCTGTGGAGACATTATAATTTCACAAGTGTTCTGGCCCCTCATGTGTAACAGGCACTTCTGCATATCTCCAGAAGAGGAGTTATTAATAACTGAGACTTCATATGTGGATCAAAAGACATCCAGCTGGGGTAGCTCTTATGCAGTGGTCTCATGATTACTGTCTCAAGCAGGAGGCATCTCATCACTATCCCTAACAGGCCCCACTTACCATCCTGCTAACTTCTCTAGGCTGGGCTATGAGGTATGGGCTCTATCCCTACCCAGAAGTGAATGCTCTCTGTGGATTTAGATTTCTTACCTCACCAATTTTACCTGTATTTTAGCTCCCAAATTTATTTCTTATTTCTTTATTTTAAACATGGTTCAAGGACCATGGAATGATTTTTTTAAATGGAGTTTTGTCCCTGATGCCAGCCTTTATCCACTCAGGTCTGCCCCACCTGTGGCTCTAGAATAAGCTCCTAAAACGCAAATATACATTCTTTCCCTGCACAGAACTCCCTCAAGGTTTCTGTGGTTTATGGATTGGAGTCCACACTTTGTCTATTCTTGCATTAAAAGCCCTGGTATACCTTGCAAGGCTTGTCTTTTCTTCTTGGTCATTTCCTTCACTGGACTCCTTTCTGTCCTGAGAATGTGTCCTTGTGTGTCCTGCCCCCGTGCATGGCATGAGGCTTTCATTTCCTAGAATGCATTGTATGCTTACAGAAATAATCCTTTGAAGTGCAGTTAAAATGTTGCTGCCTCCTTCTCAGATCCTTGATTGCAATATAATGTCTTTTTCCTTTGTCCTTGTAGCTTTGGTCTGTATTTCCTTTGCAGCTCTCATCATAACCTGTCTTGTGTTAAGAGATGCATGCATGCATGCTCCCAAAGGGCAGAAGCTGTCTTCCTATTGTTGTGTCTTCACCATAACCTGGAATTGTGTATTTCATAGCGCATTCAATAAATACTTGTGGAATGAATGAGAACCATTGTATACTGAGTCTAAAATCTACTATTGAGAGTCCGTGTTTATGCTATTGCCTTTGATACAATAGCTACTTTTTTTTTGAAGAGGGAATAAAATCTTTATGTAGATTGAATTTTTATAGATCATATTTTAAATATACTGAAGGAACTTGCTATTTAAAGAAATTCTGTGGTTAATCATTCTGTAAGGCATTTTTGGAGGAGAGATATTATAGAATAGAAAATTTTCATATCAACTTGGTTAAGCTGGAGAACATTTCTGAAAAGAGATGTTTAGTGTCCATTCTATGCAGCTCCCAAATTAAGAAACTTCTTTCGGGGTTACTTGTGGGCAGAGAGGAGAGGTAAGAGCCAGGCAGGACACTGGGGCTTGGCATGGAAGTGGAGAAATTGCACTGTGAGGGGTTGTCTCTTTTCTCCTACTGTTCTTTCGGTCCCATGGTTTCATTCTCAAGATTCCTAATGTCATTCAGTAGGTCCTTGTAATCCAGAAGTATTTATAATGTCTGTGGGCTCTAAGGAGGCAGGCACCAGGCTCAGCAGTGTAGGGAGGAGAGGACACTGGAAAGATAAGCAGGATTAGTGGAAGATACATGGTCTAAGAGCTGTGAGTATGGTCACTAAATAGCTGTGTGATCTGCTCTCTTCACTTTCCTTGATCTTTATTTCCTCATCTGTAAAATGATGGCATGAGACTAAGACCTCTAGGGTCTTTACAGCTCTAAATTCTGGAATTACAAATTC
>RJWT010040424.1:0-12499 GCA_004365215.1 Cuniculus paca
AGATAAAAATTACATTAAATTGTTAATGTTTCTGCTTTTATGTATTAATAATACAAAAAGGGGGATTAACTTTTACTCCCTCAAAGAAGGGATTGTTACACAAATTATATAATAGTATACAATAACTATAAAATAATATTATTCTAGAATATTAAGCAATTAAGTCAAATTCAAATAATATGGTAGAGAATAAAATTAATGTACATAATATGATGTTAATTTTGTCAAACTATAAATGCATATATAAATGCAAAAACAAATTAAAATAGACATATAGTGTCCAGTTATAAAATGAGGGAAAATGGAATGATAAGAATTTATAAGTTTATAAGCAGTTAAATTATGTATGTATTTAAATTTGTATAGATATATTCCCAGTATTTTGTAATTCTGATTATCTGAATAAAATCTTAGAAGCATTTTCCACTAACAAAGTTATAAAATATAATAAACTATGATGGTCACATAATATGCTACTATTTCTTTTATTTTTACAATTACAAAGATTTTCATGCCACTATAGATAATTCAAATTATGTTTCTTTTAATATCCCATATTCAAAAATATCTTCCTATATTTCTAGCCTGGTACTCTGCCCACTTCTTCCATAATTATAAAAGTTTCATGTGTCTACATTTTACAAAGAAATATTTCCTTAAGGGAGTTATTGCTCATACTGTGAGAAATGCCTTTCAGTGATGAACTCATCCTGAGGGAATAAATTCATAATGAAAGAGGAGAAATTGGTTCTGCGTGCTGGCCACTGAGATCCTACTACATCCTCTACCCTAATTCCTTTACTTTCCACTGTTATAAAACCTTTTCCATGAAACACTGATCCACTTCCCATCTTTCCTTCCAAAAATAATAATTGCTTTCCTGATACGTGACAAGCACCACTAGTTGATAATAAAACTGAACACGACTTACTCTCTTCCTTCCTGAGACAAAGAGGATCACAGGCAATTACCGGCCAGCGTGGTAAGTGCTGAATCTTAGCGATGTCCAGGACACTTGCCGTGAGCACACGTGCACCTGGAAGACATAGGCACGAAGGTGAGGAATGAGAAACCCTTTCCTGGGAATGGGGCACCTTAGCAGAAACATAAAGGACTAGAATCAGTTACAGTAAAAAAAACAACCAGGGCCTGCAGAATGTCATCTCATTGAAAGGAAAACATCAATAAAGAGATAGAAACTGTAAAAAAGAGAAATTTGGAGCTAGAATATTATAACTAAAATTATAAAAGAAAAATCTTAGCTCCTTTGGGTAGGTAAAAGAAACAATCACTAAACGTCAAGATAATAACATTAACATGATCTAGTTTGAGAATCAGAAAAAATAGTGTAGAGGAGTGAACAAGCCCAGAGTCTTGTGCAGCCCCATTAAATCACACACATCAGAGAAGTTCAGAGGCCCGCAGAAGAAGAGAGAACAGAGAAGAAAACAATCTGAAGTTAGACAAACACTTGACAAATTTTATAAAAACTTCAATCTGCACATCAATAAAATGCGACAAAATTCAATCAGGATCAACAGAGGTCTACAAACAGATCCACTGTAATTGGTAAAATCAAAGGAAAGAAGAGAACCTTGAAAACATCACCAAATATAAGGGATCCTTAGTATTCATGATAATCAATAAGGTAGATAACTGATTTCTTATAAAATACGTAGGTCAGAAGGCATTATAACACAATTGTGACATACTAAGAACGCATAGAACATTCCTTAAGATGCACTCTATTTTAACCTATCAAAATTATTAACAACTTTAGAAGTAGCAAGATCATATATCTTTCCTACTAAAATTATACAAACTTAGAAATACGTAACAGAAAGCATCTGACAATTCATAAATATATAAAAATATATTAAATGAGTTCCAACATAATCAAGGGGTAAGAAAAACATGAGAAAAATTAGAAAACACTTAGAGATAAATTAACTGAGAAACATAATATATCAAATTTTATGGGATACAGGTAAGGCAGATCTTAGATGAAAATTTGCACCTATAAAAGTCTATTCAAAAAATTTTTAAAGTCTATATTAAAAACAGATAAGACAGCATAGTGGCACAAACTTCTAATTCCAGCACTCAAGAGACTGAAGCAAAAGGATGGTGAGTTTGTGGCCAACATGAGCTACACAGTGAGTTCAAGGCCCTATCTAAAAAAAGCAGAAAATAAGAAACAGAAACAGAGAAAGCAATGATATCAGTGTGTTAGAACTGCCATAGAAAATGCCACCAGTGGCTCAAACAACATAAATAGGCTTTCTCAGGATTTTAGATCTGAAGTGTCCAAGATTAAGATGTTAGCAGACTTGGTTTCCTCTGAGGCCTCTCCTTGGCTAGCAGATATGTCTTCTTATATGTCTTCACTTGATCTTCCTGCTTTTAGGATCTGTGTCCAAATATCTTTTTTTTTTTAATGACAGAAGTCATAGGTTGAGAGGGTTCACCCACTTGCCATCTCTTTACTGCCTGTTTCCAAATGCAGACACAATTTGAGACCTGAAAGGTTAGCATTGGGGAGGGTTAGAATTTCTGTATATAAATTGGGAGCCATAGTACAGTAACCAAAGGACTAACCTAACTGTCCATCTTAAAAATTTGAAAAACATCAATGAATTTAATCCAAAGCAAGCAGGGAGATGGAAGTAACAAAGTATAGAGTAGAATTAATTGAAAAGTAGACTAAAAAACAGAAAAAAAATCAGCAAAACTAAGTTTGTTCTCTCAAGAGATCAAGAAAATTGACAGGCACACTAGACTGAACAAGAAAAAAGAAAGAAAAAACACTAAAATAAATAATGAAACATGAAACAGTGCTAGAATAAGTAATAAATTATATAAACAGTAATATGCCAAGAAATCAGATAACACACATTTATTGAAAGACATAAAATCTGACTCAAAAATAAACATAAAATCAAGATACACCTAAAACTAACAAAAATTGAGCTAGGAGTCAACACCTTTCCAGAAGAAAAGTCAAAAACCAAATGGCTTTGTTGATAAAATGTATCTATGTTTAAAGAACGATGAATACCAGTCATTCTCAAATCCTTCCGAAATATAGGAGAGGAGGCTAGAAGTGACACTTGCTAACTCATTCTATGTGGTTAACACTTCTCTAATGTGAAAATGAGACAAACACAACCCCCCAAGGAAACTATAGATCAGCATTGTTCATGAATGCAGACATAAACTTTCTGAAAAACAAATAATTCCAGGAAATCATATTTAACACCACATTAAAATAATTTTAGTCATCTAAAAGTATGATTTGTTTGAGGAATGTCACGTTATTTCAACATGTGAGATCAATCAATACAGCTCAACATATTAACAGAAAAAATGACAAAACTGCTTGATCGTTTCAATATACATGTAAGAAACAATTGACACAATATAAACCATCTTATCATTACATCATTCTACAAACTAAGAATAGAAAGAAGCGTCTTTAACCTGATAAAGGGCATTGATGAAAAACCCATAGCTAGCATTATACTTACAAGAAAAGATTGACAGATTTCTTCAGAATGTAAAGAATGAGAAAAGTATTTTTGCTCTCATCCCTTCTAATCTTCTATATTGAAGGTTCTTGCAAAACAATTGGACAAAAAAATTAATCATCCAAAGTGCAGAAGAAAATAAGACTGTCTTTATTTTCAGTCATATCTTTTATAATACTAAGAATTCTGCCAAAAAACAAATGTAGTGATATAAATAATATTAACATAAAAACATTAGTTATATCTTTTTTAACATGTACTAGTTCCCCACAGTGAACTGATTATGTATTTTGTTTGTTTGTTTGTTTTTGTTTTTTGGGGGGCACCAGGGATTGAACTCATGACCTTGTGCTTGCCAGGCAGGCACTTAGACCGCTGAGCTAGATCCCCAGCCGTTTTTGAGACAGGGTCTCACTATGCCACTCAGGCTGGCCTTGAGCTCATTTGTAGCCCAGGCTGGTCTTGAACTCACAACGATCCACCTGTCTCAGCCTCCCAAGTGCTGGGATTACAGGTGTGAGCCACCACGCCCGGCGAACTGATTATATATTAAAAACATATATTAAGAAAAAAATTAAACAAATAGTTACATTAAAGTTTCTAGAAATATATGACTGAAACAAAGAAAGTAAAAATCTTAGAAATAAATGTAACACAAAACAGCAAGACTTTTGCATTTAAAACAGTGAAACACTGTTGTAAGAAACTGAAGAACATTTAAATAAATGGAAAGATATTCAAGTTCATGGATTAGAAGAAAAATTGTGGCGATGTGGATATACATAAAATTAATTTTCAGATTTAATAAATCACTTTCAGAATTCTCAAACAGTTGTGCAAAAGTGAGGGAGATGCTGGTATGCAGGAGTCTGTGTATGCAAATGGAGAGTACATGAGAAATCTTTGTGCCTTCCCATCAATTTTGTGTGGATTTAAAATTTATCTAAACACCTAATGTGTTAAGAAATAATGAATTGTAAAACAGGATACCGCCCAATTAAAAATGTTTAAAGAATTGGATAGATATCTCTCAGAGGAATATTTACTAGTGGCCAAACATATGTCAAAGAAAGCTTTAGTATGATTAGTCATGGTGGACATGCAAAGCAAAATTGAAATGAGATAACGTTGCTAGAATGACTATCATAAAATAAGATGGAACAAAAACATTGGAGAAGTTGTGGAGAATCTGGAACCCTCACACATAAATGGTGGGAATAAAAAATTGTATAGTTTAGCTTTTCCTCAAAATGATCTATCTGAAAATACTCCATGACCTAGCAATTGTTCTTACAGGTACAAAGCTAAAAGAAATTAAAGCATATGCCCATAAAAAATTTACATACAAATGTTCCTATCTGTATTACTCATATTAACCAAGTGATGAATATCTAACAAAAGATGAACACAATTCATGAAAATAAATATTATTCAGGCATAAAAAGGATTAATAGATCAATGAATGCTACAAAATGTATGAACCATGAAAATATCTTGCTAAAAGGGAGAAACTAGATATCAAATTCAGATAGAGTCACAGAATTTCACTCACATAAACATTTTGGAATAAGCAAAGACTTGTTGACACAAAATAGATGAATGGGTTCCAGGGTCTAGTAGAAGAGGAATGAGGTATGATTATTAGTGAATAAAGAATTTCTTTCTCAGACAATGAAAATGCTCTGGGATTAGTTTATTATGGTGATGGCGCAACTCTATGGATATACTAAGAGCCACTGAATTGTACACTCTGAGAATTTGATGATTGAGTTATATGTGAATGAATAGACAAAGAAAAATAAAAGGTTCTGCTCCAAGGGCTAAAATACTCCAGGATTACCATAGATACCTCCAGGATATCTGCCATACCATGGACGAGAAACGTCTGCTCTCTTATCTTCAATGAGTCACATATGAGTTCTTATCAGACATTCATGAGGCACATTTCATTTGCTTACAGAACACACCGTGTGGATGCACATTAGCAGATATGCATTGAACCATCTGGGAAAAATGATTATCTCAAAAATTACAAAAATCAAAGAACATTCAATTGTCCCAACCAAGACCATGAAAGGGTGAACTCTCCTTTGCTGGAGACCTTATGACTTTATGCTTGACCTTATGCTGCTACACTTTTTATATGCTGTGATCCTGGGTGACCATCAGTAGCCTTTAAGATCAATGCTTTAAATCTTGCATCTCTTTTTCACCAGATGATTCAATATACACCAGCTATTTTTTGTTTGTTTGTTTGTTTATGAGCTTACAGTCTTGTGTCTTAATTGAGGTGAACTTTTTTGATAGAGGAGTCTATAATTGGTAACAGCATGAAAATGTGAAATTCCAGTTTGTACTTGAACTGCACATCAGTTTGAATTTGGTGTGTATGTGCTCATACATACACAACGATGTGATAGTTTTCTCAACTACCCATTTAAGATGGCCATAGCCATTGGCAATGTGGAACCTTTACAGTTCTGATTATTGTTTTAGTAAACTTTCTTTGCATTACACTGTGATAATAAAGATCTCCTCTATCTCAGTGACTTCAAACAGCAATGGTTTACTTCCTTCTTGTGTTAGTTCATAGGAGCTAGAAGTTGTGGTAGCTTCACTCTGCATCCCAGCTTTCAGAATCAGACCTTAGCTCAGTGTCATTGCTGGAAGAAAAACAGAAAACAATGTCTGTGCCATTCAGGGAACATTATAGCTTGTCTGAATATGACCAGGTCACTTCTACTGTGGTACTACTGGCCACCACCAGTCACATGGCTGACATCCACACCAGTAGTGTTTGGCTGTCTATTCCATAGGGGCACTATCAGCCACGGGTAACATGCAGACCTGCGAATTCTCTTAAAAACAAAAAAATAAGAAATAATTTTTCTGCATGTATTATTGTCTCCAAACACCAGAAAGAATCAGTCTATTACCTCCTCTGTCCTTATAGATTCTGACCTTTTTCTAACATCCAACTGGCCTTGGATACTTGACTCCTCTGAGGAATTTTGTTTACCTAATGAAGGAACTCAGAACATTCCTTGTCTTTCCATAAAGTATTTGTTTAATTTCCTATCATAGAATCAAATATATGCCATTATGATTTTATATTCATTTTCTGTTACATCTGCCTGATAAACTAATGACCGAACACTCTCAAGACCCATTACTAAGTTGGTCATTTTCGTTTTTATTTGAAAACATGCTCTTCTTTTCTCCTCCCACCTTCTTGACTTCTTCCTAACTTTCACCAACATCAACTGAGTTCCTTCTATTTGTTCAGCAATGTAGCATACGTGAATGATTGGTAAAGCACTTCATATTTCATTCAGTGCCACACAGTTAAGTGGAAGACAGAAATACTACCAACAAGTTCTTACATGAACGTTAGTCAATCATGCCTAGATTTATGGTACCAACTTGAGACAGGAACTTGGCAATCCCAGTCCCATACCAGCAATTCAGCAGGGGTTTGTCCAGGATATAATTCAAGGATCTGTGAATGACATTATCTTAATTGTACAAATTAACTGCAAAATTCACTTTCTGTCAAAACTCCTAGCCTGTGTTTTCCGTTGGACTCATCTGTTTTCCTTCATTAGACAACTGTATTTAGGGCTCATATAAGACCACACTCACCAGAGTCAGTCCATTTTGTGCATGCGTTTTTAGAACTGACCAGTTGGAATTCAATATGTTTATTAGATCACCATTATCATCATGATCCTAAGAAATTATAGTTATCATCAGCTTATTGGTTGTAAATTAACTAATAATTCACACTCTTAACCATGTACCATACCCCTAAAAGGACTCATTTGCATGTGGTTAAAATAACAACTGGACCTCTGAATTAAAATGCTTTGTGACTTAGATCTACAAAAGGAATGGAAACATGTTTTCTAAATAGATGAAGTCCTCTGAGAACAAAAAGAGTTGCTACAATAACACAATATTGGGATAACGAAATATCTACAAGTTTTGGCATTCTGTTCAGAACATATAAACTGTCCAGGGAGAAGGTAAAGTGCTGATCTTCACTGCTGTAACAAAATTTGATATTTATTAAAAATCAGGATTTTTTCATGTTACAGGTTGCTTGGGCCTGTGGACTACAGAGAGTTAGTTGATACTCCAATGCACACCATTTAGATGCTTTTGAAGAAAATAATAGATTTTTTTGAGTCTCTGAAATGATTAAATTACAATTCTTGGGAGTAAACTCTTCTCTTTCCATCACCCATTTAATGCAATACATTTTGGTGTCTTACAGAGTGTCTGTAGGACACAGATTTAAGAATGACTTAGCTGGGTGTTTCTGTCTCAAAGTCTCACATGAGCTGTGGTCGAGGCACTGGCCAGACCTCAATCATGATATTGACTGGAGGTGTGAAGATGCCACTGGGAGCTACTGATCAGGCTTGCTCACAGGTGTGTTGGAACAGGCTGGCTGCTGGCAGTGCTCATTTCCTCCCATCACTGGAGTATCTCAGTGTCCCTCTGACTTGGCTCTCCAAAGAGGAAGTGATCTAAGAAAAATTCCACAATATTACATAGATTATTCTACCAAGCTACACTTTTAAGTAATAAAAACTATGTTTTTTAAGGAATAGCCTAGAGTTCATTATTGTTGACACTGTTGACATTTGGGGGATAGAATTATATTTTGTGGGGTTGGTTCTAAACATTAAAGGATGCATAGAACAATTTCTGGCCTCTATCCCTGAGATGTCATTTTCATTCTTCCTTTCCCAGTGTCAATACCCACACACTAGACACAAAAATCTTCAGGCATTGTGAAATATCTCCTAGAGGGGAAACTGACCCTTATTAAAAGCTAGTCGAAGCTATTAGCGTAACCAGTATTTCATCTAACCTTAGAAGAAACGCAGTTTGCAAAGATGACAATTAAATTTAGAAATAGAGAAAGCTAAAAAAAAAAAAAAGTCATGAAAGTGAAGATAAAACAAAGAAAAATCTTCTCCAAAACATACATAATCTCGCTGATGCCCCAAATTGAAACCAATGTCACTGAAACATGCAAATTTGGACTAATTCCTTCTGTTGGTCTAGACCAATGACTGGTCCTGAAAATAAACAAGTGAAAGAGTTTACGAAGTTTTAGAGAAATCACACCTTTCTCCACATTTTCTGAAAATTTTCATTATTCGTCAGCCACATTCACCAAAGACAAACAAACAAATAAACAAACAAAATACCCTAGAATAAAGTAATGAAAAGATTTTAAGAAAATACTTTACAACAATGTACAAAGCTGTAGTGTGGTGTGTGTGTGTGTGTGTGTGTAAATTTAACCTAATATCTCAAGAGTCAAAGTACCACGGGTCATTCATAACAACTTATATCATGCAATTATAGTAAAACTCAAAAGAGGCAGAGAACTAAACCAGATAATTTAACAACAATAGTAATTATAATGCTAATGAAGATAATAACATGTAGGCAAAATGAAAGAAAGATAAAGAATTTTAAAATACTGGTTACAGACCATGAATTCATTTCTACATATAAATTTGATTTTGTACTTCCTGAAACCTACAGCAAATTGAGGAATATTAGCAGCTCTATTATTTTCATGGAAATATTTTACTTTATGTAATTACTGTCAATGATTTCTTTTCTCTTTCTTGAGTTGAATTGAAATAAAAAGGATCAAATGAGTTTTCTGAGTTAAAGATTGATGACTATAAACACTATTAATTTGGTTTGGGGCATTCCTTTGCCACTCGTTTGAGTTTGAATTCAAGGTAAATAACATATGAAAACAAGGCTTAGAATTGAAAAAATGTCCATTTTTCTATGACAAAGATTGATGCAGAGGAAATTTACAATTAAAATGTGTATCAGAGTGAGCCTTGAAAACAAAAGAGAAACTGGAGACTGTTACCAATGGGCATTAAGGTTCTTTCTAGAATAATAAAAATGTTCTGGAATTAGTTAACGGTGACAGTTGTACAGCTTTGTGACTATACTAAAAAAAATCACTGAACTGTGCACTTTAAAGGGGTAAATGTCTTGGCATGTGATGAACATTTCAGTTTTTTAGCTCACATACTGCATCAGTAATAACGGAACATGACTGGAAGAGAATCAAATGCAACCGGTTAGAAATTTCCTTTATTGGGCTCTAAACATTAAAACAAAATAAGTCTTGTGTCTCTGTCATATTCATGAAAACAAGCAGTCTTTTTTGAAACAATATAAAAGTAGGACTTAGGGAAGCAGATGTAGTTCTGTGGTAAAGGGCTTGTTAAGCGTCTGTGAAGAACTGGATTCTATATCTGGCACCAAAAACAAACTAGCAAAAACAAAACAAAACAAGACTTACATTTTTTGAGTGAACTGACATAGTTTTTCCATTTTGTAGATATAATATCAGCCTTTTTTTGCAAGCAGAAGCTAAGGAAAATAGCTCTCTTGCATCCTCTTGAAGTGACCAACACAATTTGATACATAGATACAAGGCACAATGTAAATTAATGATAACTAATAAAAATTTCCTTGAACTTGAAGCATAGGTTCAATAACAAATCAATATCCAAAAGTTATATTAACTATGAAAATATAGGTTGACTAACAAGCAAATTTTATAAGAAAACTCAAAACAAACAAATAAAAACAAGTTCTAAGATGTGATTTCAAAACCAAAGTGAATAAATACCTAAGAGGAAAAACAATGTTTAGCTACTGAACTTCTAAAGAGGATTTGAAGTTCTGACTGACAGTGAACTTGCTGGCAATGAACAGGGTTTCGTACACCAACCCTCCCATGTCTGAATTTAACCCAGCTCACTTAGCTAAGTCCCTATTGCACACACTAAGCCACAATTGTTAAGAGCTTATTTAACAGCATTCTACCTGCAATTTCTCCTTTACCTGCATTTTCTTTCTGCACATTCTTTAAAGTGTACGTGAAATATCTCATTCTACACCTTTATCATCCTGTGCTCTATTCTAGGTTATAAAAGTGTTAATTTGTAAGTATCTTTTCATCTGTCCACTTTTATCTTTTTTGGGAGGTTTAGATCTGCATATTTTTGAGGGTCAAATACTTTTATAAATGGTCAGAAAACAAAGGGTAGTCATTTAAAGTGGAAATGTTTAGAATCCTCCTGAACAAGGTTTTATCCATAGATCTTCCTATTCCCAGTCACTGATTTCAGTGTATCCTTGGAGTCTTCTTTTTCTTTAATTAAATTTAAGGAAAACAGCACTCATCTCATGGAATAACTCAAGAGTTTGTTTATCTAGCTTAGTTGTGGTGAACCTTTCGGAGACTGAATGCTCAAACTGCTGTGACATCATCATAACCTGGCACCGTGACTCCTTTCTGAGCATCCCCCTTGGCTCTGCATGTGTCGTTATCTGATGGTCAGCTGCTGGGACGATGCTGGGCTGATTCTGCTCCCCTGCCAGCAGAGAGGGCTCTGTGTGCCTGTTGTGGCACTTGTGCCTGTGCTCACCACTGGTAGTCTAGATCCTCCAAGACATAGGTGTTAAGAGTGAAAACAATGTCAAAATATGTAATAGAGGAAAAGCCTATGAAAGAAATTAGGGAGCTACAAAAGCTAAGAAACAAGTCTGATTCCAGTGAAGTGAGAGAAAGGAGAGTCTCAGAAGTTTTCTAGACCATCATGAGGTCTAAGAAAGGTTTAAAACACTCATTTTCAGAGAGTCCTGCAGGAAAATCAACTGTTGGCTGATTCGTCTGTATCCAAGACTTGACTGTCTCCATTCCCTTGCCACACTTAGTCACTGACTGATAGCACAGCTTGAGAAGAATGGCCTCAATACCACTGTGACAATAGACTTCAGAGAATCACAAGCAGGGTCCTTTGTCAACTAGGTTCTCCTGGAGGCCTCCAAGTCACATTTGCAAGGCTGGCACAATGTTAAATAGTTACATACAGGTGGGGAACATCAAAGATGGCGGAACAGTAAGCAGCAGAGTAAACAGTCTCTCTGAGAGAAACAGTTCAGATGCTGGAATACAACATCATGGAGAGGACAAGAAGGAAGGAAGTGGGTCCCTTGCACCCAAAAGAATCGAAAATATGAATTGAAGCCCACAAAGAGAATAAAAAGAATTTGAATGAAGAAGAAGGTGGTGGCTGGCAGCACCTTAGCCTGGAGCCAGACTCATCCTGCAAGAAGAGCTGTTGAGCCTGGAGATGCGTGGTTGTGGTTGCAGTCACAGTTGACCACAGAGGTCTCTGTGGAGAGGCGTGGAAGTGAAAGAGAGTGGCAGACGTGGAGATCTGTGCTGGCTGGTGGTGAATGCAGGGGACTCAAATCCCTCATGGGTGAGAGTGATTGGCCAAGCGCCATTTTGGAGTCTGGCAGGATATGCCTGGGGCCAAGATTGCTACCCTTGTCTGTTGGCAGCTCCAGGATGTGGGCAGAGCCACAGAAATTGCTTGGACCTAGTTCTGCACCCACATGCATTCCAGATAACATCGTGTTGGTTCCTAAACAGCTTAGATTCTCAGGCCTTGGCCAGTTACACTCCTGTGCAAATTCTGGGACCCTTGTGGGCTGGTACCCAGCTCAGGGCTGAGGCATGGGCACCCACCATCAGATACCCATAGCCAGCACTGGCCAGAAAAACCAGTCATCCAGCAGCTCCAGGTTGTGGGATGACCCACAGAAAGTGTTCAGACCAAGTTCCACTCCCATGCACATTCCAGACATCACATAGGTTCCTAAACAGCTTAGATTTACAGGCCCTGGTCAGGTCTGCCCCCATGCAAACTCTGGGTGGGTCCGTACCCAGCTCAGTGCAGAGGCCCACCATCTGATGTCTGTAGCCAGCACTGGCCAGAAAAGCCAAACAGTCTCACTTTAGAGAAATTGTGGCCAGTGCCAGAGGTGTCTGGGACCACACTACCCAAGTGTGTGGAAGAAATCAGGAATATGCCAAGATGAAGAGGAAGAGGGCAACCTGTGGC
>RJWT010040425.1:0-12507 GCA_004365215.1 Cuniculus paca
AAACTGAAAGCCTTCCTTTTTTTATAACCATTGTAAAAGCATCAAAATCAGGAAGTTAGTACTCACATATGTAATACCATTAATTGACCTACAGTTCTTACTCACTTTTCTACTCATATCCTTGTTAGGAAAAGAAAATCCTGAATCAGAGTTGCAGAGTTGTAGCTTTAGCTCCTAAGAGCAGAATATTTCCTTTCCTGATTTTGATATTTTTGAAGATTTTAGACCAGTTATTTTGCAGCAGGTCCCTCCATTTGGATCCAACTTGTGTTTTGAAAGTGACATGTGTTTCTTAGTGCATAGTATCAGGGGTCAGATGATGTGAAATTTTCCTTTTCACAGGTATTTGCTCTGGTCACTTGGTTAAGTCGGGTCTGTCAGACTTCAACAATAATGTGGATTATGATGATGATGATTACCAGTGATAACTTTCTATCATTTTCTACATTTATTAGTTGGAATTCTATAAGGAAGCACTTTTCCATTTGTTTAGTAATGTTTTTTAAAAATCAGTATGAACCCATGGATTCTTATTTAATGGGTCATAGTCTGTTATCATTTCAACATTTTGGTACTTAAATTGTCATTTATATTGTCCAGAAGGGGACTTTGCAGCTGGCCCCTGTGAACTTTTGACATCCCCGACATTTTTTGACTATTCCCTTACTCTGGAACAAGAAGATATCAAAGGCCAGGGCTTGGCAAACTTTTTCTCTAAGCAGCCAGAGGTGACTCTGAGAGTTGTGATGTGCCTGCTTCACTCTGTCTCGGATGGTTTGTGACCTGACTAGTGGCCATGCTGCCATAGAAGTTTATTTGCAAAAGCAGGTGGCTGGCTGGATCTGACCTGTGGGCCCTCGTTGGCCAAGTCCTCTTCTGGGTTCATGTTTGTACTTTGCTACCCTAGTCTCAGAACTGGCCACTTACCTAAAGAGTCCTGCTTTCTTTTAGTGTGAATGGCATTTAGGGATGGAGATCTGGTTACTAGATATGCTCACTGCTGCCAGGATAGCATCACAGCTAGGCTGTCTTGGCAGACAGAATAGGAGATGTAAGAATATGTTCATACATAATTGCATGCATTTGTGCATACACAGACACATCTGTATTCCACATCTGTCTCTAAATATTATAAACCATCGAGTTATATCATCTCCAATTCCATCACAATTCTAGCCTTTCCACTTTCTGTATCTGAAATTGCTTTTTCCAACATTGACATACTTGACTCCAGTTATCCATATTGACTTATGTGTTCAGTTGTAGAATATATAGAAAGTAGACTTCAAATTGCAAGCCTGTCTCTCTGAAAAACAAGCCTACTAACTGTGGACTTTAATTTTCATTTTCACTTTTTTTATGTGTTAGGGTTTGGTTAAATTTTGTGCTCAAAAGTTAGTCATTCCTGTCCTGCTCACTCCTGCTGCTCTCTAGTATGTTATGATTTATTTATTTAGAGTTGAAAAGTAAAAGTGCACATGTATGATATGCAGCATATTTTGATATATGCATCGTAGAATGACTAAATCAAGCAAATTAACACGCCCATTACTGCATATGCTTAAAATTTTCTTGTGGTAAGAATACCTAAAAGGTCTTATAGCCATCATCAAGTATGTAATATATTGTTATTAACTAATCACTATGATATATAATAGCTCTTTGGAATTTAATCCTCCTTTTGTATCCTTTGACTAATAGCTTCCTAATTCCCAGCTCCCTGCTTCCTGATAACTGCCATTCTCTTTTTTACTTTTGAGTTCAGCTGTTTTAGATTCTATGTGTCAGTGAGGCCAAGCAGAATTCATCTTTCTGTAATTGACTTGTTTCACTTAGCATAATGTGCCCTAAGTTTATCTGTATTATCACAAATGGCAAGATTTCTATTTTAAAGGCTGCATAGTATTTTTCTTTATCCATATGTCCATTGATGGGCGCTTGGGTTGACTCTGTGTCTCGGTTATTATAATGCTTCTGTGAACATGGGAGTGCAGATAGCGCTTCTACATTTTATTTCATTTGAATACATGTGCAAAAGTTGAAATGATGGATCATAGGTAGTTCTATTTTTAAATTTCTGAGAGGCTTCTGTTTTCCTTAATGATTGTACTAATTAACATTTTTTTCCAGCAATGTGTGGGGTTTCCTTTTCAACAGGGTTTCCTTGCCAGCACTTACAATTTGTCTTTTTGATCGTAGCCATTCTAATAGTTATGAAGTGTTATATCATTGTGGTTTTAAGTTCCACCCCTTTGATGACTAGTGATAATGTACATTTTCTATGTACCTGTTGGCCATTTGTACGTCTTTTGAGAAGCAGTATTCAGTTCCTTTACCCATTTTTAAAAATGGAGTTGCTTTCTTGCTATTGAGTTCCTTATATATTTTAGATATTAATGCCTTATCAGATGTATTGTTTGCAAATATATTCTCCCATTCCATAGATTGTCTCTTCACTCTTTTGGTTGTTTCCTTTGCTGTGCATAGCTTCGTAGTTTGAAGCTATCCTATTTGTCTCTTGTAGCTTTTGCTTTTGGATTCATATCCGCAAAATATCTTTGTCCAGGTTAGTGTCATGAGGTTTCATCCCATTTGTTTTCTCCTAATAGTTTTACAGTTTCAAGTTTTATATTTAAATCTTTAATTCATTGTAAGTTGATTTTTGTATATGGTATGAGGGTCTTCTGTTTCTACATGTGGGCATCCAGTTTTCTCGTCACATTTATTCAAGAGACTGTCATTCTCCTGTTGTGTGTTCTTGGTGTTTTTGTTGAAGATCAACTGATCTTAAAAGTGTGTATTAGTTTCTGGGCTCTTTATCCTGTTCCATGGGTGTATGTGTTTGTTTTTATGCTGGTACTGCGAAATTATGAGTACTATAGCTTTGGTAGTTTATTTTGAGAGCGGTGGTGTAATGCTTTGCTTTATTCTTTTTGCTAATTTTGACTATTTGGAGTCTTTCGTGGTTTGGTATGAATTTCAGGGTTTTTTCTTCTATTTCTGTGAAAAATACCATTGCAATTTTAATAGGGATTCAATCTGTAGATTGCTTTGGGTAGTAAAGTGCATTTTAACAGTACTAATTCTTCTAATCTAGAAACATGGGATATTTTTACATTTATTTATATCTTGACTTCAGTTCCTTTCATCAGTGTTTGTTGTGTTATTTTAAATATGATTAGGATCATTTGTTTCTATTTGTGTTGCATTTTAAGCCAACTGCTCCATTTGGCCATTTCTTCCACTCTTGTTTATTTTATATTGCTGTTTTTTGAATATGTTAAACATGAATGTGGCTCCAAAATTTAGTACATGTAAAAAAGGCATATACATTGATGTGTTCTTCCATATCCATTTCTTTTACTCTATTTTTATCTGCCACCTTTTCACTCTGTTCTCATGAACCCCTGTAATGAATCAATCTTACTAGTTTCTAATTTACCATGTTGTTTGTTTTTTTTGCACAAGTGAGCACATACATATATATGTATAATTTTTATTTTTTCTTTGTTACTAAAAGGAAGCATACTGTAGACATTCTGTCTTACAATTAATTCATGAACTAATGAGTTGGCCTAAGTAGAACATTTCTCTGTGGTGAAGTGAATAGCCTCACCTGAATCCAGTTGCTGAAAGGAAGAACTTCTTCAGGTTATGGTCAACTTAAACCAAAAAAAAGAAACGAGCCGGGCTCACACAGGCATTCTGCCTTGCATTAAAAAGATAATAAACACTTAGATTGCAGGGACCTTGGGGATAACAATTTCTCTCTCTTGATACTGCTCTGATCTAAACTATTGTCCTCTGATCTAGATCTTGCCCTCTATTCCTGATGCACAGTTGCGGCCCTTAGATCTACTCCTCATTGCATACCACGTCATCCTCGTTTTTAGTTTACCGTCTCATTTTGGTGGCACACATCCTTTAGTAGCTTTGTGAGAAAGAATACATAAATTTTTTTTCTGGTTGGAACTGGTTGTTAGTTTTACTAACTTGATTGTTAGTTTTGCTATATGTAGAATTCTTTCCAGTCTTAGTGAGGTACAATTTCCAGTAGTCCCAGTGTTTAACTTTCATTTCTGAGGATCCAGTTTTTGCTCCAGTATCATTTGTTTATCCTGAAGAGTTCCCTTTGATACTTTTTTTGTCATTTTGCTGGTGATGAGCTTTTTCTTTTATCTTGAAAATGTTTTCAGTTTTTCATCATTGCTGAAGGATAGTTTTGCTGGATATAGAATTCAGGGTTGATAGTTTTTTAGTTTAGTCCTCGTGTTCTGGCTCTCATAAAGGGTGATGATAAGAAAGGAAAAGAAATCTTCTACCATTTGAAGACTTCTCCTCCTGTATGTAGCATGTCATTTTCCTTTTATTGCTTTAGACTTTTTGTGTCTGGTTTTCTGTGGTTTTATTTTATAAGTTTAGTTTTTTTAAAAATTTTATTTTAAAGAGAATAAAACCAAACAAAGTATAACAGTAAAGGGATACAGGACTTCAAAACAGGATAATAGGAAATCAACAATGGCTACCATAATGCCTCTTGTTATCTTCAAAGTTGCTATTCATACCATCAGATGTAATAAAATGAAACAAAACAGGACAGAATGAAACCAGTCAAAACAGAACATTGAATAAAACAAAACAATAAAACGAACAAAACCAATAATATTGGATTTCAAAGACAAGATAGAAGAAAATTCCCGTAGTTGCTGTATTGTATATTGTTATCTTCTCAATAGATGCTCAGACTACTGGTTCTGGGCCTGCAAAGTCAATCAGTCAATACAAATATTAAGTTGTTTTTGTACCTCAGTTGCTAACAACTCAGCCTGTGTTCCTCTGAATCAGCTGGTTGCTTGGTGATGGAGAGAGAGGGGAGGGTGTTCTTGTCTCCCAGTCCACGTGCTGGTTGGCTCATGCAAAGGGTGAATTGGCTTCTTGTTGCTCCTCCCGGGACCCACATGGCTTCCCTGTTTTATAAGTTTAAATACAGTTTTCTGGCAGGGGAAGAAAACAAGAAGCAAGCCTTCCTTGTGAATCAGTCCATGCATAGGCCGCTGGGGAGACAGCCAGACGCCAGCCTTTTCCCCTGAGTCAGCGCCATTTGCAGACTGCAGGGGGAGAGAACAAGAAGTCACCAAGAAGTAAGCCCTCCCTGCGAATCAGCCTCATGCCTGGGCTGCTGCGGGGAGAGCCAGATGCCAGCCCCTTCCAGCACATGGGCCAAACTCCTCTGCCCCCCAACCCACCTTAAGTGACTGACTGATCCAGAGAAACACAGGCTGTGATGATAGCTGTTGAGGTAAAATGCAATTTAATGCTTGTAGTGTTTAGTGTTTCATTGACCTTGCAGGCCTAAAGCTGGTGGTCTGATCATCTGTTCAGAAGATAACAATATGCAATGTAGCATCTATGGGGGATCTCCTTCTGAAGGTGGTAGCCATTGTTAATTCCCTATTATTATTATTATTATTTTTAAGAGCAGAATATATTTATTGGGAGAAAGAAAGAAAGCTTCTGTCAGAAGGACAGAAGGGGTCCCGAGTGGGTTGCCAGAGACTCTGTCATTTTAGGGACTTTTTATAGAGTAGATGGGTCCAAGGTGGGGGAGAATGGGAATTTCTAAGGTGGGCATAAGGTGGGACAGAACTATGGTTAACCAATAAGGTTAATTGCTCAGGTAGGCATGTATGTTTTCTAAGTCTGGGCTAGATTTCATTTAAGAACTACTCTACTAAGGGTTCCCTCTAGCGCTACTGTACAAATATCATCAAGCAAAGAGTACCAGTAAATTTAGTCACTAATTTAAATGTAACATGTATAAGAACAAAATAATAAAATATCCCATGAAAGAAATATCATAACCTTCCCATGTTTTAACTTAGATTTATCATTATTTTAACAAAACTATATTAAGAGACAAGGCAATTAAAAACAGTAGGCAAAAACAGATCACAAGCAGTTATCACAAGTAATTATAAGCAACTGGCAAAGACAAACCAAAATTTGAAGCATAAAAATTATTTGTTACCTAAACGAGTCCCAGTCCAGAGTCTATGAAACAAAAAGTCAACTCTTACCTCCGTCCAACGATCTCAGTGGAAGACCTCCAAATGATACAGGGGAATGAAACTTTTAACCCACTATGTCTGGTATGAATTCATGTTCTCTAAAACCGAAGAATGAATTTTAGGAACAACGGAGGTTAAGAGCAGAATATATTTATTGGGAGAAAGAAAGAAAGCTTCTGTCAGAGGGACAGAAGGGGTCCCGAGTGGGTTCAGTTCCCTATTATTTTGAAGTCCTGTATCATTTTCATTGTTTTGTCAGGTTAGGTTTTATTCTGTTTTGCTTTGTTTGATTTTATTATATTTGATGGCATGGGCAGCTACTTCAAAGATAACAAGATATATTATGCTAGCCATTTTGAATTTACTCTTACTTTGTTTTGAAGTCCTTTATTGCATTCATTGTTTTGTTTTTATTAGTTTCATTCTGTTTTGTTTGATTTTTACTATGTCTGAAGGTATCTGTAGCTATTTTGAAGACAACAAGAGGAATTATAACCATTGTTGATTTCCTTTTGTTTTGAAGTCCTGTGTCACTTACATTGGTTTGTTTTGCTTCGTTTTATTCTCTTTAAAATAATTCAAAAAATACAGTTTTCTTTGATGTTCTCCTTGGAGCTGCTTGGATCTGTATGTCTTTTTATCAAATCTAGGATGTTTTCATCACTGTTTTTTCAACTTTGGGAGACTTATCCTGTCTTTATCTTATGGAACTCCCATTATCCTTATATCTGATCTTTGATATTTTGATATGTCTGTAGTGCTCAGTTTGTCTTTTGTTCAGTTTTCTTTCTCTGTTTTTCAGATTGTATAGTTTCCATTGATAAAACTCATAAACTCACTGACACTTTATTGTTTTGTTTTGCTATTAAAATTGCACTGAATATTGTGTTTTAAATAATACAATTATTAGTTTTTAAATTTCTGATTTTTCGAGTAAATTTTTATTTCTTCATTTAGATTTCTTTATTGATACTTCTTTTCTTTTCAGACATTGCAAATGTCTTGCCTTTTACCTGAGTGTGCATGTTTATCATAGCTGATTTAAAGTGATTGTCTGATAAACTTAGCATCTGAGTTATTTTGAGGTTGGGATGTGTTAATTATTTTTCTCCAGTAAGATGAGTCAAATTTTCAGGGTTCTTTGTATGTCAGATAATTTCGGATTGTACTTTTTGTTTTCTTTAAAGAAACAGAGTCTTGTTACGTTGCCCAGGCTGTGCTCAGACTCCTGAGCTCTTGTGAGTCTCTGGCCCCAGATAGCTCGGACCACAGGCACACATGCCTGCCACTGTGCCTGGCTTGAATTGTGTGTTTTTAAATTCTTTCTTTATTTCTCTTAAACATTTATTTATTTTAAATACAAATGGCTAATATATGTATCTTACTATCATTGAAATAGGGGGAGAGGCTTGGCTCTGGGTGATCCTGTCCCACGGCGGCCTCAGCATGGCGCTCTTTCCAGTGGGGTGGGTCTCGTTCTCCCTTCCCACAGTCTGCACTGACACTGACTCACGGGGAGAGGCTTGGCTCTGGATGTCCTGGTCCCACAGTGGCCCTAGAATGGAGCTGTTTCCATCGAGGCGGGTCTAGATGAATTGTGTCTTGATGGTAGTTAATATTATCTTGTGTAGACTCTGAAACCTCTCGAACTCTTCTGAGAAATTTTAATGCTTTTGACTTCACTGACAATCAGCTTCAGACCCCTCTTCCTTAAGAGGTGGTTCAAATTCGGTTCAGTGTTTTAAGTCTTGATAGTGCATTGAGTCTCTCCACATCTAAAGAGTTAATGGGTCAGCTCGAGACTTGTACAATGTCTATAGGAATTTGTGGATTCCCTTCTTCAGCTTTTTCCTCCTCTGAAGTGCCCCAGCTCCTCTTCTTTTTTGGCCCGTCAGCCTGTGAGATTTCTATGGAGATGTTAGCTACCTGTACTGCACCATTCCTATGATAGGGGCCAGTCCTTGGGACAAAGCTTCTACTCCTTTTACCCCCAAATGAAAAGACAGACACAGAAATTTACCCCAGTACCAGCTGGATCTCCAAGTTTCTACTCCCAACAGTCTGTCTCCATTTGTTTTTTCCCATATACAGTTGTTTCCAATGTTTTTTTCCCTAGAGTTTTTATTTGTAACCTAATTCATTTTAAAATCGTTTTTCAGGCTTTGGGGCCAAGCATTGGCTCTTACAACCATTTGCTTCAGGAATTCACCTGATGCAATACAGAAAAAAATTTTAGTAAGAGATGAGATTGGAAATGTGGGTTAGATTGCAAAGTTGCAGTGAGGAAGCTTGATTGAGTGCTTTGAAGAAGCACTTCCTAAAATGTCTTGGGTAACATAGATTGAGAGTAGTGGTCGAGATGCCCATTAAGAAAGTTTCGTCATTTTTATGCCACACTATTGAAACAACTTGAATTCAGGCAGTGCTAATTAAGTTGCAAGGAAAGAATCTATTTAGGTACATTGCAAAAGTAAAACAGAATTTGGTAACAGGTTATTATTGGGAGGAAAGAGATGAGATGTTGACTGTTTGCTACTTAGGGATGGTAATGATGTTAATCTGCATGCAATGTGCAGGTGGAAAATTTAGTTGGGGAGAATAAGTTGAAAAAAACACATGTTGTATTCTAAATGCTTGCTAATATTAGCAGGAAGTGGGAAACTTAAAGAACTTTGGAGAGTTGGGCTAGAGATTTAACTATCACAGAGAAATGAAATGAGTCTTCAGAATGGAGCCTTATACGTGGTAGAAATTTAAATAGCAAGCGCAAAAGGAGGAATCAGCAGAAAAGCTGAGAACTGCAGGAAGAGAGAGATAAATCAGGAGACTGAGGTGTATCGGAGACCTGGGGTGAAGAGTTTGTAGTCCAAAGAGCTGGTCAGTGACATTCTCTACACCTGTAAAAAAAAAAGTTTAAAAATATAAAACTTCCAAAATCTGAGAGTATGCCATATTTAAGTAATGCAGATTTTCCTTTCTAGTTTTACTGAAAGATTTATTTTATTATAAAGACAAGCACAAAGGTCATATTCTAGTGGGAGAGTAAGCAGTACGTAATGGAGGAAGTAGAGGTCTTTAGTCTAGGCCACAGTTTGAGACCTTGTCAGGGATGTGAATGACAGGAATGGAGTGGTAGCTGGTGGTTGGAAGTGGCAGAGAGGAGGAGGCCCTTAGTTTGGATATGTGCTCTTGGGAAGGCTGCTGTGGAAGGAATAATGGCTGTAGTGGTAAAGGTTCCTGAGTCAGCAGGTGAACATAGGATGAAGAACAGATTGGGGAGGTTGAGCTGTAAATGCATAGGGACATTTTTGCCTTTCATAGAAGAAAAAGGATAGGTACAGGTATGGAGAAGCTTTGTCAGGGAGAAGAGCGAGTCTATAGAGGAGGAAGTTGGAAATTTAAGATACTGAAAATGAGAGAGGTAAGAGTAGGTTGATGTTTTCACTTTTATGGCATAGAAAATACAGTAGTTAGAAATGAATCTTCCTTTATAGAACAACTGGAAAAGCCATCCCTTCCCCCAAATTTACTTGAAGGTAATTGAGAAGCAATAAGCGAGTGACAATCAAAACTTAAGAAAGTAAGGCTAGTGTTTGGGGCGGGCGGGCGGGTGGCTGGCTTTCTTTCTTTCTTTCTGCCAGAAATCAAACTCATGACCTCGTGCCTGCCAGGCAGGTGCTGTGCTGCTGAGCTATATCCCCAGCCCTTCCAGTGAGTAAGTTTTCAAGGTAAGAAAACTGAGCAATGCATTTGGTAGCTTCTTAGGGTTACAGGCATAGAGACGAGTTCAGGCCTAGCTAATGTGAAGTGTTTTTGTTTGTTGGTAAATCACCCTCGTCACCCTTGATGGGCCATAACCTAGGAGCAGGAGTGAGCTGGATGTAGAAAGCCCTTCACAGGTACTGTTGCTTCACTTTAAATGCATCCATAATTTTATTGTCTTTGTCTTAGATGCTTGGCAGAAAAAGTACAAATATTTGAAAGATAGTGATACTATACTAGGCCTCAATTTGTTACTACAAAATAATGCAAATGTGTATAGCCCAAAATAAAAAGTGTCTGGTAGAATATGATCAAATAACATGAACAAAATGAAGTAGAAGGAATGGAAGAGATTATATCCATAAGAGCTTCTGATACTGGAGTTTCCAGGAGTTGACTTAAATATAGCTGTACTTACCTTGTTCAAAAAGATAAAAGATTTAGCATTTTCAGCAGAGAAATAAAAACTTAAAAATAATGAAACCTAATACAGTGATATACTTCTGTAATCCCAGCTATTGGGGAGGTTGAGGCAAGAGGATCACAAATTCAAGGCTAGTTTAGGTAACTTAGTGAGAACCTGTCTCAAAGTGAAAAATAAAAAGGGTTTGTAGTTCATTGGTAGAGTGCTTTTCTAGCATAGGTTCAATCCCAGGACCACAGAAGAAAAAGAAATTCTGGAATTGAAAACAGAACTGAAGTTAGAAACTTAATGGGTAAGTTTAACTGAAAGTTAAATAGAGCGGAAGATTGAATTAGTCAATTAGAAAAGAGAATGGAAAATAATGAAAAGGTTGAAGGAGACATAAAGATACTGAGTGTGTAGTTGGACTTCTAGCAAACAGGGTTGATAGAGAATGGGAAAAACAATATAATTTTGCTTCTCCCATTCTCATAACAGGCTCACCTTGAACTCATGACAGTCTTCCTGCCTCATCTTCCTGAGTGCTTAGGTTACAAGTGTGTGCCACCATGCCCAGTGAGAAGCAATATTTGAAACTACAGTGATTGAAAACTCCCAAACTGAGAAAAATTATTAAGTAACAGATTTAAGAAACCTAACCAACACCAAACAGGTTAAAAAGAATTCCATACTTTGCATTTGGTGGTAAGACTGCAGAAAATCAAAGATAAAGAGACAAATTTCAAAAGTTGCTAGCAGCATGAAGAGGGAACAGTGTACAGTACTTTCAAAGAATTAACAGACTAAACAGCTTCTTAACGGAAACAATGGAGGTCACAAGACAATTGAGTACATCTTCAAAGTACTGAGAGAAAATAATTGACTAGAATAGTAAAACCTGAGAAAATTTCCTTGAGAAAAAAGATGAAATACAAGTGTTTCTTAGTTGGTAGTTTTTCAGTGCACAGCCACTCTTAAAATTACTCAAAAGTCATGGCTAGTGACTGCAGATACTCCTTGTTTAACAGCCTACCTATTGTGTATATATATATAGTTCTGTATATCTTGTTTATAGAGCTCAATGTCTTCTTTCTATACAGTGCACCTTGTTTATAGGGTACTGTAATTTTTGCTGATTGTATAATATAGTATGGTAGTTTTGTATGCTTTTTTTTTTTTGGTACTGGGTATCAAACTCATGACCTTGCACTTACCAGGCAAGTGCTTGAACCACTGAGCTAAATTCCCAGCCCACTGTAGTTTTTTATTCTATTATACATTACAATACAGCATTTAAGAGTTATGCAAATAAAGGCAAAGTCATCAAGTTGGAGTTTCCTTTGACCATTTCTTTGTTCTGGATATTGTAATATAGAGAATTTCTCATTTAGTGGCCTATTCATCTAACAACCTAGCCATTTAAATGAAACTCAAGTCATTAACCAAGGAATGTCTGTACTGTGTTGGGCAACACAGATATGTAAAATTTCCATTGTTGCAGGAAGAACAGCACTATTACAGGTATTAAGAAAACCAAATAAGATATTTTGGACAAGATTTGGCTCCTACCATGAAACTTCATATGAAATCATCAAATTCCTAGAGGAAAACAAATTAACAAAGCTGATTTAAGAAGATATTTTAAAAATTGGAATTAAGTCATGTTAAAAACATTTTTGTTTTTCTTTTGATGAGTTTGTCTGGCTTTGGTTTGTGGTAGTACTGACCTCATGGAATGAATTCTTTCTATGTTCTGGAAGAGTATTTCCTTTTAGTATTTGGTAGAATTTACCAGTGAATCCATTTGGTCCTGGACTTTTATTGGACCTTTTAAAGTTAATGATTTAATTATTTTATTTATTATATATCTATTCATATTTTCTATTTCTTTTTACACTTCAATAGTTTGTGTCTTTCTAGGAATTTGGCCATTTTATCTATCAAATTGATACAGAGATTTCCATTCTATTTTCTTTTAATCTTTTTATTTCTGTAAGATTTGTAGAGATGTGCCCTCTTTAATTCCTTATCTATGGTCACCCTATGGAGGTGGGGTGGATCCCTCCCAGTTTATAGGCAGGATGTCCATGTTGAAAGGACTCCATACACCAAGAGAATTTGAGAGAGAATTTATTACTCACCTAAGAGCCCATTGGGGACAGTAGAGTTGTACAAGGATCTGGTCTGGTTTGAGTGAAGTCAAGAGTGGGCTAGACCTGTATAATAAGAGATTGAGAAACATTTCTGTGTTTTCTGGGGATTTCAAAATTTGAA
>RJWT010040426.1:0-12499 GCA_004365215.1 Cuniculus paca
GGCAGTTCTGGTGCACGAGGACGCCTGTCTTCCCTCCTTCACGTGCACCAGCACTCACTGCGTTTCTGTCACACTTAGCAAAGACACTCATGAAAGGGGACTTTCAGAACGGCTTCAGAGGGGTAAGTGTGTTAGAAGTGAGGAGGAGTATTTTGAGGGGGACTAATGGCCGTGTATTGTACATTTTGAGCACGCCTTGTATAACCTCACCCCCTTTTTATGCCCGAAAGTGGTTTTTCCCCTGCAAAGAAATGAAAACTGTCTCATCTGAATGGACTTCCCAGGCCACCCACCGGTCAGTTTTGGCCATCCCGACTTTCCCATCGCCCTGGGGCCCACTTGATACTGCCTCTTCTGCAGCCGGAGTGGCGAGCCATCCCTCCCAGGCCCCTTCCCAGGGTGTGCAGAAGGGACTTGCACAAGCACTTACCTACAGTAAATGTGCAAGGAAATCACACAACCAGGGAAAGCCCCCGCTGACCACACCATCTTTCTTTTCGAAACCTTTCTGCATTCCCCAGAGCTTCCCAACGTGAGCCCCAAATCCATGAAGCCCCATTAGGAAGCCCCCCGTTCTTACCAAGGTTGCCATCCTGGTTGGGTCACCGCAGGCCAGGCCGGGGTGTAGGGGTGGAGCTGACGCCCTGCTGCCCAGCCCTCAGCACTGGGACACAGGGCTCCTTCTGACGCGGCTGCTCTGGGCCGAGCGTTACAGGACTTCTCGGGGCTGCAGCCTGCAACGCTGCGTGGGCTGTGGCCAGCTCGGGGACAGTCCCATCCCGGCTCGCAGCCCTCGGCCTCCTCCCGCCCCCGCTCCCGCTCCCGCTCCCGGCACAGCGGCAGTGCACAAGGGCGCCTCCGCCAGGGCCTTGCTGAGAACCCAGTCCAGACATCTCCATTTCCACCTAGAAAAGGTCGACGCGGCACTAGCTTCAGCACGACAGTGTTTGAGGTCAGATCGATTACTGAATAAGATGGGGGCTCAAAGTGCTCACTAGTTTTGAACCCCAGCGTCACCATTTACAGGCGGGGTGACCTTTCTGGGGGGTGCCAAGGGAGCAGCTTGCGCGAATGCCATTTCCCCTCCTCCTGGCTACACCCTAAAAGGCTAAAATACGCTGCCACCGAATTGCAATGCGGATAGTGCTCTGGACGGACGTGAGCTGCACCCAGAGATGGGGGAGGCGGACCTGAGTCTGAGGCCAGCTTCCTCTCCGCGGCCTCCTATGGGTGGGCGAGGCCGCTGCAGCGTCCTCAGGAGGAGCTTGGCACTCCGGCTCCCTGCCCCTGCCAGAATACTATGACCAGGGGGGTGTATCCGACCGAAAAAAATTATCAGTTAGATAACAGTGAACCTGAAGGTGGAAATTTCAAAACAGAAACTTTCAAGGGCCGACAGCTGAGTTGGTCCCACAACTGAAGACACTGCAAAAGTAGGTACCAAGCTGGGTGTGGCGGTACATGCTTGTAATGCTGGCCTTCTGGGAGGCTGAGGCAGGAGGGTACAAAGTTTAAGAGTAGCCAGGCGACTTCATGAGACTTAATAAAAAATAAAAATGGGCGGGTGATGTAGCGCCCAGCATGAAAGCTCTGGGCTCAATCCCCAGAACAAAAACAAAGCCAATGACGTCAGCAGCAGTTTACCTCCGCGGCACAGCGCTTCTCCCTGGGGGACGCAGCTGGGGCTGAACCTTAACCGTTACCGCACGACCACGCATCAAGCAGTTTCTCATCACGCGGAAATCACGGCCCCGGCCCAGCGCGAGCTCACGCTGCGATGCCTGGAGCACGAGTGCATCCGTGCGTGTGCCCGTGCGCGCGTGTACGCGCGCGGCTGTGTCGGCACGTCTGCGTGGGCCGGGGCCTCCGTGCGGCCTCTGTCGGCGTGAGTCCCCCGGGCCGAGGGCTGAGCTCGCGGTCCGTGTCCGCAGGAGCCTTCCGTGCGGAGGCGCGCGCTGCACGCGTGGCGGTGGGCGTGGCTGTCCGTGCGCGCCGCAGTCTGCGCTCGCGCGCGGGTGGGAGCCGGCCCAGGCGTGCGCACAGCGCCCTCTGGCGCCCGGAGGGGAAGCGCGCCCGGCCCGCGCCCGCTGCGGGGCCTCGGGAGGCGGCGGCTGGGTCCGCGCCCGCCGGGACCCCGCCTCGGGGCGCCCTGGGCAGCAGGCAGCGTCGCCCCCGGAGCTGGCGCGGGGCCTGCGGGGCGGGGCTGACCGCGCTGCCGGCCCCTGAAGGGGCGGAGAGAGGCTTCGGCGCGGGACTGGACCCTTCCTTTCCCGTCCGGTCGAACCCAGGGCGTGGAACCCAGCCCCCAGCCCCCAGCCCCCAGCCCCCAGCCCCGCGCCCCCGAGCCAGTCCTGGGCCCCTTGCTTTCCGAGACCCGGTCTTGTTCGGTCGCCCGGGCCGGGCTCACACTTTGGGCCCGCCTTCCTCTGCAGGCGCCCCCCGCCCCCCAGCACAGCCCGGGGACAGCTGGCGGGGTGCCGCGGGGACGCACGGGGGTGCGCGCGCCCGCCGGAGCAGGGGGACCCCGCGCCCCGGGTCGCGCGGTCAGCGGCCAGGTCGCGGCCTCGCCCCGGACGTGAGCAGCGAGGCGCGGCCCGGCTCCGGGCGGTGCGCGGGGGCAGTCGCGGAGCACGCGCCCGGCTGGCAGCGACAGCGATCCCGCGCGAGCCGCAGAGAAGACGCGGTGGCCGGCGCGTGGGTCGGGGCGCCGCGGCGCGAGTCCTCGGGTTCGTGCCGCTGAAACGAGCGCCCTCGCGTCGCCAGGCCGGGGACACGGAAAACAATGCGTGCGGGCTGGGCCGCGGGACCCCGGTGACCCCACGGACCCTGGGGGACTCTGGGAGACCCGGCGGACCGCTGGGCCGCTCAGCGGGCTTCTTGGGGGGTGGGTAAGCCGTTGTGGGAAGCAGTCTGTCTGCCCTATTAAGTCTTTATATATGATAATTTGTTGTATTAAAAGACCAAAAAAAAAAAAAGCCTATGACCGTATCCATAGATGCAGAGAAAGCAACTGAAAAAAAAAAATCTAATATTCGTCCCCGAAAATTCAGGAAGCCAGAAACAGTAATCACTGTGCTTGGAAAGCAAAACAGCGGAGAAAAATTAATGAAACAAATCTGGTTCTTCGGAAAAGAAATAAACCTGATAAACCTTCATCGGCAAGATGGAAAAAGATAAAACCAGAACACAGGCCGGCAGTGCAGTTCGGAGTGACAGCGCTGCCTGGCAAGGGCAGCCCTCGGCCTGGTCTCCAGCCATGCCCTCCCCAGCGCCCCCAAACATAAACCCTCAAAATTAGGAGAGTAAAGGGGGTGTCACGTGAGATCCTGCCTCCTTTAGGGTAGGAGGAAATGACGTAGCTACAGCAAAATACCTAGGGCTGAAGTTCGGCCAGCTTGTCTCCCGAAGTCCACCAGCACCGCCCTGGCCCCTGCTGGTCTGGTGAGGGCCTCGGGCGGCATCCACTCATGGCGGGAAAGCCAGAGGGAAGTGGGTGCCTGTGGAAGAGCAGAGAAGGAAGCTCATTGCCTCAGAGCAGCCTGCTCTTGGGGTAACTAATCTGATCCCTCGTGACCTGCCCCATTTCCGCCGGACGGATCCGATTCCTTGCCCAAAGCTGCTGCCCTGGACCTGACCACTTCCTGGCAGCAGTCCTGCTGCCTCTCAATACCACTGCCTTAGGGACACAGTTCAAAGTGTGTCTTGCTGGTGACCGTCCGTCTCCAAGCCTGGCGAGCGTAGCCTGACATACACTCATGCCTTTGCCAGCTCTGAAGAAACGAACTAACGCCCTAAAACCCTAACCTCTGGAGGTCAGCCGGGGTGCAAGAGATAACCCGAACAGACTTGGAAACAGTCTTCTGGCAGGGGTGAGGGGAAAGAATTACGAAAGGCAAATTTGTAGTAAAATTAGCTCGGCCACCACTGCGTGGTGTATGAACTGGTGCGTGTCAGTACCACTTGGGTGGTAAAGGGAGGAGAGGGAGTGAGGGAACACTTGGAACCGCGCATGGTGGTGCACGCCTTTACTCCCAGCACTCTGGGAGGCTGAGACAGGAGGATCGAAAATTCCAGCTCAGCCTGGGCAACTTAGTGACCAAGCGAGACCCTGTCTCAAAAAATAAAAAGGGACTGGGAATGTAGTTCAGGGTGAAGCCAGGCGTGGTGCCATATGCCTGTGATCCCAGCACTTGGGAGGCTGAGGCAGGAGGATCTCCATGAGTCTGAGGCCAGCCTGGGCTCCGTAGCAAAATGCTGTCTTAAAAAAACAACAAACAACAAACAAAAAATGTTTAAGAATGTAATAATGAGGAGAACCCTTCTGACAAAAATGTCTCCCTAATCTTTGGAAAATCTATATATTAGACAATTAGAAAACACTGTACGATAAAAGGTACCCTATGATGTTAATGGCCATCATCATCTTCTTTTTCCTTTATGGGATGTGGATTACGAGGGCTTGAACCCAGGGCCTTCGTGCTGCATCCCTAGCACTTTCATTTTCACCCTGAGACCTGTTCTTGCTAAGTCACTAAGTTGCCTAGGTAGAGCTCCAGCTTGCTCTTCCTGCCTCAGCCTCCCGGGTGCCGGGCTAACAGAATAGATTCTGTGCTGGGCGTTTCCTGTTGCTTTTCCAAACTGTGCACCTGGTTCCTGGTGGGGCAGGCCGCCCCAGATCAGTGGGACCTGAGCACTCAGAGGCGGAGCCCGGGGAGTGCAGGCTGGGGACGCTCCACACGCGGCCCCCTTCCACCTGAGCTCCCCGGGCTGCGGGCCTGGGCGCGTGCAGAGCATACCGCGAGCTGTGCCCCATCCGGCCAGGCTGGGGAGAGGGGGTCTCAGCCCCTGAGTTCTTGGTGAAGGAATTCAGTCAAAACACAGAAACGTGGTGACAGAAAGCAGAGTTTTTTTTCTTTCACAATCACAGCTTTTATTTTACTGTTTTGTTTTTTTGTGGCTTCCTTTTTCCTAGTCTATGTTTGCATGATCGCATCATTGGAGGGGTGATGCATGTAGGTAGTGCGTCTTGATTCTTTTCGCTTCCCTTTCTCTGCCTTCCCCTCCCAGCTACCGTTTTCACTGCCTTCCGTTTACTTTCTCTTCATCATTTGTTTCCTTCCTACTATGATTTATTTGCTGTTCATTTATATTTTGGGTTTCTCATGTAAGAAAAACCTTGTGATATTTAAGCTTGTATGTCTGATTTATTTTACTTAATATTATGACCTGAAAGTACAGCCATTTTCTTGTGAACAAGTCAAGTTTATCCTTCTTTATGACAGAGTGGTACTCCATTCTGTGTAAGTACCACATTTTCTGTAGCCATTCATCTGTTGATAGACATGTAGGCCATTTTTAAGATTTAACTATTATGAGTTGTGTTACTATAAAAATAGGTAGGCGTACCTCAGTATGTGGTGATGTCTTTAAACTCCTTTGGGAAGATACCTAGAGAGAAATATCTGGGTCAAATGGAATGTCTAGTTTTAGGTTTTTGAGGAATTGCTACACTGATTTCCAAGTGGTTGTGCTGGTTCACATCCCTACCAGTAGTGGGGACCCCACCCCCACCCCTCTCCCTGCAGCGTCACCAGTGCTCGCTGTTATCTGATGTCTTGATGATAGCTATTCTTTGTGGAATGAGACAGAGTCTCAGGGTCTCACTATGCAGTGCAGGCTGGCCTTGAGCTCACTTCGTAGCTCAGGCTGGTCTCAAACTCACAATGATCCATCCTCCTGTCTCAGCCTCCCAAGTGTTGGGATTATGGGCATGCACCATGATGCCCGACTTCAGTGTTGTTTTAATTTGCATTTCTCTAATGGCCAGTAATGTTGAACATTTTTCATTATTTATTGGCCATTTGTATTTCTTCTGAGAAGTGTCTGTTCATTTTTTAAATTTTATTTTGGGGCATCTAATTTTTTGAGTTCTTTTTATGTTTTCTAGATGTTTGTCCTCTGTCCAAGGAATAGCTGTGAAGACTTTTTCCCATCCCGTAGGTTGAGTTTTTAGTCTGCTGGCTGTTTCCTTTGCTATGCAGAAGCTTTTAAACTTGATTCCATTTCTTGATTCTTGGCGTTGTCTCTTATGCAACTGGTGTTCTGTTCAGAAAGTCCTTCCCCACACCTGTGTCCTTAAGAACCTTATCTATTTTATCTCCCAGAAGATTAAGTGTTTCTGTTTTAATATTTACATCTTTGATCCATTTTGATTTCAGTTTAGTACATGATGAGAGAGGTGGGTCTAGACTCAATCTTTCTGCATGTGGATAGCCAGTTTTCCCAGCACCATTTGTTAAAGTGGCTGCCTTTCCTTCAGTTTGACTTTTTTGGCTCCTTGTGAAAGGTAAAGTAACTGAGTGCACTTGGAGTTGTTTCTGCTTCCTCTATTCTGTTCCACTGATGTCTGTTTGTTGCCAATACCATGTTGTTTTTATCACTGGAGCTTTGTAGTATAATTCAAAGTCCAGAATTGTAATTCCTCCTGTCTCATTCTTGTTGCCCAGGATTGCATTTGCTATTTTAGGTCTCTTCTGGTTCCACATGAATTTTGGGATTGTTTTCTCTATTTCTATGAGGAATGTTATTGGTATTTTGATTGGGATTGCATTAATGTTTATATCAGTTTTGGAAGTATGGCCATTTTGACTGAATTGGTTCTACCATTCCAGAAACCGGGTGCATCTCTCCATATTCTGATGACCTCTTTGATCTTCTTTTTCAGAGTACTGTAGTATTTGTGGTAGAGATCTTTCACTTTCTTGTTTGTATTAATCTTTTGGTATTTAATTTTTATCCATGCTATTGTGAAAGATATTGTTTCCTTAATTCCCCTCTTAGTGAGTTTATTGTTGGTGTGTAGGAACATTATTGATTTTTGTGACTTTGTCTCCTGCTATGCTAATGAATTCAGTTAATTCTGAGTCTTCTGGTGTAATGTTTTGGGTTTTGTAAGTAGAGGATCATGCCATCTGCAAGTAAGGATAATTTGACTTCTTTTTTTCCTATTCATAACCTTTTTGTTTCTCTTTCCTGATTGCTCTGGCTAATGTTTTGAGATCTATACTGAACAGTAGTGGTGATGATAGTGGACATCCTTGTCTATTTATTTGTTTATTTTATTTTAAAAATGAAAAAAGAATAAAAACGATGATACAGAATTTCAGAACAAAGTAATAGGAGATTAACACTGGTTAATATATTGCATATTGTTATCTTAAAGTAGTTGTTCAGATTACAAGATATAGGCATAAAAATGATCTGTTGAACCTTATTTCTGAGTTTAGAGGGAAAACTTTTAGTTTTCCCCCCATTTAACATGATATTGGCTGTTGGTTTGTCATAAATGACTTTTATCAGATAGAGAGAAAGTCCTTCTATTCCTGTTTTCTTCAGGTTTTTGACATGAATAGATTTGGCTTTTGTCAAAGGATTTTTCTGTGTCAGTTGAGATGATGGTGTGATTTCGTTCTTGCTTCCGTTTATGTAATGTATTACATTTGTTGATTTGTGAATAAATATTGAGTCATCCCTGTATTGCTGGGATGAATACTGCTGAGTCTTTTTGATGACTTGTTGCATTCTATTTGCTAGTATCTTATTGAGGATTTTTTTGGGTCAATGTTCAGTAAAAAGATTGGCCTGTAGTTCTTTTTGTTGGTTGGGTCCTTTTCTGGTTTGGGGATTGGGGTAATTCCAGCTTTCAGGACTGACTTTGGGAGTTCTCCTTCCCTTTCCATTTCATTGAAGAGTTGGAGGAGCATTGGCATTAGATCTTCTCTAACCCGAAGCCCCCACTGTAATTGTGTTGGTGTTTATCTGATTTTTCATAACCAGTGTTTGTTTTATGAAGTTGACAGTACCAGTGTTTGGTGCATATATGCTTGTAATTGTTATCTCTTCTTGTTGAATTGTTCCCTTAATAACCTGCAGTGACCTTCTTTGTCTCTTTTGGTCAGTTCTGGCTTGAAATCCACTTTGACTAACATTAGGACAGCTACTCCTGCTTTTTTCCACTTTCCCTTTGAATGGCATATTGTTTTTCACCCTTTGATTTTTATCACATCTATTTCCCTTTGGATAAATGCATTTCTTGTATAAAGTATATTGAATTTTGTTTCTTGGTTCACCCTGCCAGTCTGTGCCTTTTGATGGGGGTTGAGACTGTTCACACTGAGAGTTCTCACCGAAAGGTGTTGACTTCTGTCATCAGACCGTTTTCCTGTTGCTGATTTGCTGCCCATCCCCTCCTGCAGGGCTGCTCACCCTGCCTGCTGTATTCATTCTGTTAGATTCTTTGCCACTGTTGGCTTTATTGTCTTCTTCTATGAAAACATGGAGAACTTTCTGTAGTGCTGCTTCAGTGGTCTGAACTTCTTGAGATACTCTGTTATGGACATATCTTTTCTCTATCAATTTTAAGACGAAGTTTCACAGAATGTATTAGTCTGCATTGGGAGTTGTTATCTTTCAGGGCTTGACACTTCACTCCAAGCTCTTCTGGCCTTTAAGGTTTGTGTCGAGAAGTCTGGTGTCATTCTAATGGATTTACCTTTGTAAGTGATTCACTGCTTTTCCCTAACAGCTTTTAAGGTTTTGTCCTTCTGTTGGATTCCAGTGTTTTAAACTATAGTATAATGTGGAGGAGTTCTCTTTTGATTATGACTGTTTGGGGTTCTATATGCCTCACTTATCTATACATTTAATTCTTTCTGAATATTTAAAGTTTTCTGCTATTATTTATATAAAGTTTTTTTTATGTCCTTTGTGCTGTCTTTTGATTTTTCAGTTATTTCAATTAACCTTAGATTAGACTTCTTTGCATCACCTAAAATTTGAATACATTTTTTTGTCTTTTTTTTGTTTTTTTTGAGACAGGATCTTGCTATGCAGTTCAGGCTGATCTTGGGATCACTTTGTAGCCCAGGCTGGTCTGAAACTTGCAATGATCCTCCTGCCTCAGCCTCCCAAGTGCTGGGATTATAGACACGTGCCCCCCACACTGGCCTGAATCCATTTATTATGCTCTCTTGTTCTTACGGTATCTCTGAAATCATCCCTATCTTTTAATTTTAATATTACATCCTCACATTTGGTCACTTTGCCAGCCCATACTTTCCATATAATTTTTAATCTTCTGGATTTCTCTTTGGAACCATCTCATGGACTCTAGTTCTTTGCTAAATTGGTCATTCATGTTTTGTATTGTTTTGTTTAGCTTAGCTAGCTTTTTATTAGTGTCTTATGTAACTTCCCTGATTAGTTTATTACCTCCATGATCTGATTAGTTATTAGTTTATTACTTCCATGATCTGATTAGTTATTAGTTTATTACTTCCATGATCTGATTAGTTATTAGTTTATTACTTCCATGATCTGATTAGTTATTAGTTTATTACTTCCATGATCTGATTAGTTATTAGTTTATTACTTCCATGATCTGATTAGTTATTAGTTTATTATTTTCATGGTCTGATTAGTTATTAGTTTAATACCTCCTTGACCTGGTTAGTTGTATTTTCTATGGGTCTGCAGAACACCTCGTTGAGCTGCTCTTTAAGCTCCTCTGTTGTCCTTTCAAATAATTTAACTCTGTGGATTTTGCTTTCTTCTCCCCCAGTGCCCCATGGATCAGCTCGGGAGGATTTGGGTGTTCTGGAAGGCATTTTGTTGCCTTGCCTTCTCAAGTTTCTGTTGCTTTTGCTTGTTTTGTTTTGTGCTTACACATGCAGTTGCTTATAAGGGAAAGACTTTGCTGCTAGTGTGGAGAGCTCTAGTTAGTCTGTTTTTCAGTAATGCACTTTGGGTGTGGCTAACTATAGTTCTTTGCTTCCATCCCAAGATCCAAACATCTTTGTTAATATGGGGAAGGGGGCAGTGCAGTGTATTAGGGCCATCACTCAGTCCTCCAGGAATGGACCACAGTATTGTTAATTTCAATCTGGGTATTGACATACAGAGAACACCTGTTAACAGCAATAATTGTGCAATCCTGGCAATATTGAGTGGATCAGCATGGTAATATCATCCAAGATGAACTGAATATTCACATACCCTAAGAACCAATGATGGAGAGGCAGGCCCTGCTTAGCGCCCATTCCAACGGGCAAAGGGAGATGCCGCTTGCCGGTAATGAGATCAGAGGGAAGGCATAGGCAGGCCCTACTCAGCACACATTCCAATAAAGGGAGCGGCTGCTCTCCAGTAACCAGCTCAGAGGGAAGGCAGAGGCAGGCCCTGCGCTGCATGCATGCTAGCAGCCCTTGGGACACTTCCGCCCCAGGTAACCAGCAAGGGCTGGGAAAAACAGAAGCGGGCCCTGCACCAGAGCACCCAGTGGCCACCATTGGATACCTCTAGCCAGCACTGGCCAGGAAAACCAAACAGTCATGCTCCAGAGAAATTGTAGCCAACGTAGGAGGTTCCTAAAACCCCACTACCTGCTTGTTTGGAAGAACCCAGGAAAATGTCAAGATGAAGAAACAAAAGACAGTCCCTGGACTCCAACCCAAGCAGAGCGAGTCCAGGAGATGAAAACATGGAAGAGATCGGGAGTCACACACCTGAAGTTTCTGCAGTGACAGCAACTGAAGTAAAGACACAACTCCATGGGACTATAAGAGAAATTAGAACAGAAATACTATCTCAGGTAAAAGAAGAAATGAAAAACATAATAAAAGAATTGCTAAGCTTCTCTAAAGAAGACATAGATTAAAAAAAAAAGAGGAGCAAAGGAAAATGAGGGAAACCATGAATGAACAATATAAAAGATTTTGAATGCATGAAACAGATTCAAAGAGATATCCAGGAAATTAAAATCTCCATTGAAAGCTGGAAAAATCTCTTGAAAGAAACTGAAAATAGACTTTCAGACCTTGAAGACAGGTGTGCAGCTTGTGATTGGGAAAGGAAAGATCTCTTAAAAATAATGAAGAACCAGGAAATAACAATTCAAAGACTGCAAGATGATGCAAAGCAAAATAATTTAAGAGTGATAGGTATCAATGAAGAAGCAGGAGTCAACACAAAAGACATAAAAATTCTATTTATAGAAGTGGTAGCAGGAAACTTCCCAAAGATGGGAGAAAGATGTACTATTCAGATAAGTGAGGCATATAGAACTCCAGCTAGCTATAACAAAAGTAAATCTACACACAGACATATAATAATCAAAATCCCAGAAATCCAACACAAGAACAGAATATTAAAAGCTGTTCAAGAAAAGAAACAGGTCACCTATAAAGGAAAACCCCTCAGAATCACAACAGACTTCTCAACATAAACCATCAAGTCAAGAAGAGCTTGGAGTGAAATATTTCAAGTCCTCAAGAAAACAACTTCCAACCCAGATTGATGTACTCTGCAAAACTATCTTTCAAAATTAATGGAGAAACAAGATACTTCCATGACAAAGAACAACTGAAGGAGTTCATGACCACCAAACCAGTCCTACAGAGAATACTGAGGAGAGAGATGAGAAAGACCATGGTTCTAGGAGGATCGGCAGTGGGGGATCCCCAAGTGGGACAGACAATAGAATGGAGGGGAAAAGTACACAGCCAGTGGTGGGAAAATAGCATGGCAAAGATGAGCCAGTGCATGTTGGCCATGTCCACTAATGTAGATGGCTTCAATTCGCCGGTGGAAAAAGGCACAGGTAGAGTAAATCGGGAGATAGGATCCATCAATATGCTTTATCCAAAAAACACATTTAACTCAAAAGGGAATTCATAGATTGAGAGTCAGGGGAGAGAGAACAATGCTCTGTGTGACAGGGAACCAGAAAAAAACAGTAGGGGTAGCTTGCCCATCCACTGCAGAATGGAAAGGAAAGATATGCCATTTCTATACAATGGAAAGCTACTCAGCTACAAAGAAAGATAACCTTGAGACTCTTGTAGGTAAATGGATACAACTTGAGAGCATGCTTATGGGTGAAAAGGTTCAGAGTCACATGGGTGAACATTGTATTGTCTCCCTAGTATAAGAAACTGGGGAAATTAGTGGGATCTGAAATACAAAATAGAGGTTGTGAAGGTGAAAGGGGAGGAGATGTCTCCAGAGGGAAGGCAGTGGCTATTGTTAATCTATAATTCTGTTTTGAAGCCCTGTATTGTTCTCATGGTTCTGTTTCACTTGGTTTTATTGTTTAGTTATGTTTGATTTTATTATATTTGATGGCATGGACAGCTATTGCAAAAATAACAAAATGGATTATAGCAGTCATTATTGTTTTCCTATTATTTTGTTCCAAAGTCTTTATTGCTTTGCTTGTTTTCTTTTGATTGATTTTATTCTATTTTGCTTTGTTTGATTTTGTTATGTGTGATGGTCTGAGCAGCTACTTTGAAGATAAGATGCATCATGGTAGCCTCTGTTGTATTCTTGCAGTCTTGTTTGAAGTCCTGTATTGCTTTCATTGTTTTCTTTTGATTGGTTTTATTCTATTCTGTTTTATTTGATTGTATTATACCTGAGGGCATGAGCAGTTATTTTGAAG
>RJWT010040427.1:0-12499 GCA_004365215.1 Cuniculus paca
AAAAAAAAAATGTAACTGGAAAAAAAAAAAAAAAAAAGACTAAAATCCACTGAGCAGAATATTGTCTACTGTGACTTTGCTGCCACCTGGTGCACGGCAGTAACCTCCTTAATAAGCCGGCCCAGTGGGAGGAAGCTGAAGGTCCACATCTGAACTGCTCAGCTAGCAGTGAGGGGCCAGCACCCACTATAGCCTCACTGAGCATCAGCCACATCCCCTCACCTTCCTATCCTCTTTTTGATCTCTACAGCAACTCCATGGCCTACTGCGTGGCTCACTGACCTCTCACACCACACTGAAATGCTTATACCCATCTCCAGGAGGGCACCTGCAGTCACTTCCCCAGTTTTGCCCTATCAAGCAGTGACTCTTGGGCTGGAACAATTCCTAGTTCCTGATCCTCCACCTTCACAGCATCTGCTGCCTACCCAGACAACACTGACTCCAGGGAAAAGCAGGTACAAGCCTGAGCAATATAGAAACTGAGGCAGGGTGCCCTCTGCCTGTCCTGGCACCACAAGTGGGGGCCTGCCTTTCCTTAACCACTTGCATAGGGTCAAGGACTGCCTTTCTCCATTCCCAGCACAAGCTGCCTATGGACTCACTACAAGTGGCTGTGCCTTCTCTCCTGAGCCCAGTACACTCAGAAGGTAAGCTTTGGCCCCATAGTGTGTCAGGAAGCGCCCTCTGGGGCATGCTCCACATCCAACTGAGTGGGTCACCCACACGGGATCACACCAGGCCCCTTCACTTCCTTGTTTCTCAGATTTTTTATTGTCATCAAATGTATTGTCCAAAGGTGTTTCTTATTGCCAGAATGAAACATAAAGGCCTCCTGTTCCTGCTGCTATGACCACTTCTTTGTAGTGTGTGTGAGGCCTTGATAAAATTCAGGCAGAGGACAAAGAGGACCAGGAAACTTAGAAAAAGAGTACTGGGATAACCAATGTAGTATGTGGGACAGACACAGCACACAAAATAGAGCCTGCATGTGAAAACCACACACAGAGAGAAGGGCTAATGTGGCAAGGTTCAGACAGGAAGGACCTGAGGACAGAAAGTAGGGTGCTCTGATTTAATGTCATCCTTTATAAAGATTACTTGTTATCCTACTCCACAGTCTGTAGTGACATCTTTGCTGGGTTTCAGCTTCCAAAATCTCTGCCCTTGGACAGCTACAGTAGCCTGCCTCTCTTCCAAGAGACCCAACGCTTTCCACAGAAACTGTCATGAACCCACTCCTAGAGAAGGACCTGTCTCTGCTAAGCCAGAAGACGGTCAACAGCCACAAGGAGAAACAACAGATTGAACTAGCAGTGCTGGCCCCAAGGCAGCCCAGGGCTATCAAAAACTGCAAAAACAGCATGGGTTTTTACTCTGAAAGTGACCCTTTCTACACGGTAGGCCAGTCTTGGAGAAGAAACCCAGTGCAAAGTCCATCATATTTCAAAGTGTTTAATCAGGAGACATTTTGGGGAAGAGTAGATTTGTTTAAGATGGAGCTACTCTGGGAATCAGAAGCCACATAGTAACTGCACACCAGGGTTTTCAAGGTCACCCTATCAATGATTCGGTGGGAAATTGCCACAAGAGACAGTCATAGAGAAGGGGAAAGGCTAGTTATAGATACCCTGAGAAGTTTAAGCTCAGGTCAGAAAGGATGAGGGCATCCCACCCTTGGCAGTGAGAAGCCAGGCAGGTTGCATGTGGTTTTCAGAGTGGGCTGGGTCTGAAAGTGCCAGTACTGAATCTGGCAAACTGCTCGACATGCCTGCCCCAATGCCTGCATCTGGCACAGAGGTCAATGATCTGTCTGCTTTCCCCATCTGCTAACATACTCAGAGATACTCCTTGGCCGAGACTACTGCCACAGTTTGGAGGTACAGACACAGGGGCCTCTGAAGCAAGGGATGGTACCTCACAAACCCACAGGCTGTAAAGCTAGGTGAAAAGAGCAGTGACTTGGGGCAGAGGGAACAGAAACAGGAAGCTGCTAGGAAGAATACAGTCCTCGGGTAGACACCACTGACTGACTAACCCAACAGGGAAGGCTGCCTAGGACTCAGCATTCACATATGAAATTGTGAGAGTGGAAACAAAATAGGACTTAGTGGCTCGCTATCCCTTCCCATATCTGGGGAATTCCAATAATGCAGACTCTGGAAAGAAACTACTAATTCAAGCACATGGAGAAATTTTTTGAACTCATTTCTCTTTTTCTATGTTGGATTGGGTGGGGGGAGTTGGTGTTTTCCCTTTTCTGTTATTTCTTTTTTTTTAATTCCTTTTGCTGTTGTTCTTTGCTATTTCTTCTCTTTCCTGTTTGCTCTTTTCTGTTACTTTTATCATATTGATTTTTTTAATTAGATCATTTACCTTACTTTCTTGTCTCCTTCTCATCTTTCATTTTCAAATTTTACATCTTCAGTTTTCCATTTCCCTACCCCTTCAATTTGTGTTATCATTAAGCATTATTCATCTTTAGATATTTAGGTGATTCTATGTTATTATTGTTGAATTCTTTTCTATTTTAATGGGGTAGAGTTTTTGAAGTTGGTAGATATTTACTGTATGTCAACATTTGATCTGTTTTGTGTCTACATTTTTATTTCAGACTTCCATTATTAAGGGTGGTACAATGATAGCTTTTATTGGTTTTTACGGTATGCCAATACCCGGTTTATCTTTGACTCTTACTGCTGCTGATTTCCTTGCTATTTCCAGTGATGGCACAGATGATACTATTAATTGGTTGTTCTGTATGCCAACATCTGGTTCATCTTTGTGTCACCAACATTACTGCAGTTCTTTTCCAGAGAACTAGGTACAGGGAGAATTACACTGTATCCTCTCCTTCCAAAATTAATGACAGTGGTTGGGACAGAAGTAAAGGCTTATAGTTAGCCATGACCAAAGTGCATCACTTAAAAGCAAACACTAACTAAAAATACCATAGTAGCAACAAAATTATTCCACTATACTTGATCTTCAACCCTCAGCTCAAAACAAGCAATAAAAACATGAAAAAACAACACAACTAAATCCTTAAAAAACTCCCACCTCTTCAAAAGCTGACCTATGAGGCACTGAAGGAAAGGAAATCAGAATCCAAACAGCTGAAGAATATGAAGTGACAGAAAAGGAAACAACAACAACCACATCAATATGGTGCTCAATGAGTTCAACAATGATATAACTAAATACACTATGAATTTAATAAACAAAATGGTCAGTGAGCTTAAAGAAGACACAAGTAAAAAGCTAGCTGAGCTACACAAAATGATACAAAACATGAATGGCCAGTTTAGCAAAGAATTGGAGTTCATGAAAAGTTATCAAACAGAAATCTAGGACATAAAAAATTCTATTTAAAGCATGGGAAGCAGAAGTGACCAATGTGACCAACTAGAAGACAGTGCTGATGTAGGTGACCATACAGAGAGACACCTAAGAAGCAAATGGAAAATGGATCCAAGAGTTGCTGGATGATGCAAAGACAATTAACCCAACATTAATTAGAATTAGTGAAAAATCAGGAGATAGCATGAATGGCATGAAAACCATTTACAGAAATCAGAAGAAAATGTTCCAAGAATGAGAAAAGAATTTTACATACAGACAAGCAAAGCATATTGCTGAGAGCAGCTGAAGCTGCAGGTGATCACAGGTGCAGGGCTGGAGTAAGGCTTTTCCAAGAACAAACAGCACCTGGGTCCAGCCACATGAACAAACTGCTGCAGCCCAGAGAATACCAAGTCCTGAGGCAATCCAAGCAATGGGTTGCTAGGCAAAGGGGTGTCACGTGACATTATCTCACTAAATGTATAAATAAAGTCTTTACAGTGGTTGAGCAGTTCCTTTCCTCCCATCCGAGAGAGGGATCCTCCTGACCTCACCTTTCCTCTCTTTCCTTTATTCTCCTGTCCTCTTGCTGTCCTCCCCCCAACCAATATCTAGAGCTGCAACTGGATGCTACAGCATGTAATACTCCAAATAGCCACAATCAGGAAATAACTTCTTCACAAATTATAGTCAAAATCCTAGAAGTCCAACACAAAAACCAGAATCTTAAAATCTGTTACATAAAAACAATTAATCACCAATAAAAGTAAACACATTAGAATTACATGGTTTCTCAACATAAACCATAAAAGTCAGAAGAACTTGAAATGCAATGTTTCAAGCCCTAGAAGAAAAAAAAAATCCAAGTCTCAGCTAATACATCCTGCAAAATCATCTTTCAAAATTGATAAAGAAATACAATCCCTCAGTGGCAAAGAGCACCTTAAAAAATTAATGATCATCAAACCAGCACTCCAATAATTTCTCAAAAATGTCTTAAAAAGAGACAACAAAGTTAACAGTGCCAAAAAGTCTAGTAAAATGAATCGATCAGGTAAAGTGAGCCATTAAACAGAAGAGAAAAAAGGAATCAGCAACAGGAAAATAATGAATAAGTCAATGACATGAATACGTCAATATCTTTCAGTAATGACAGTGTGAATGGCCTCAAATCTAAACTTAAAAGACAGAGACTGGCAGACTGCATCAAGAAATAAAACTCAACAGGATGTTGTATAAAAGAAAACCATTTAATCTAAAATGAAATGCATACACTAAAAATCAAAGGATAGAAAACAGTATCTCATTATCAAGAGCCCATAAAAAGCCAAAATCCCTCAAAAGCTATCCTCTTTATAGACAAAGTGAAATTAAAGCTAACACCTACCAAAGAGGCAAAGAAGGTCATAACAGAACTATTCAACAGGAAGAGATTACGAATATATATACACCAAAAACAGGCATTCTCAGCATCATAAAACACACAGGATGAGATATAAAGGATGGAAAAAATTTTAATACAATCATAGTAGGGGACCTCAATACTCCATCATCACAAACAGATGGATCAACTAGACAAAAAAGATCAACAGAGCAATGTCAGTGCTGAACCACACCTTCAAATAAATGGACTTAATAGATATCTACAGTGTTCAACAGCAGAAGACACATTCTTTACAGCAGAACACAGAATATTCTCCAAGATAGACCACATACTAGCCTATAAAGCATGCTTAAATAAATACAGAAGAATAAAAATTATCCCGTGCATACTATCAGCTCACAGTGCAAAGAAACTATAAATCAACAGAAAAAGAAACCATAAAAATTACACAAACACAGAGAGATTAAACAATACACACCTGAATAATCAGTAGGTCTGTGAAAAGAAACAAGGAAGAAATCAAGGAAGTTCCTAGAAACAAACACTTGAACCAGAACCTATGAGACATAATGAAAGCAGTCCTTCCATTAACTTTATCACTGCGAATGCCCATGTAAGAAAAACAAAGAACAGACTTCCAGAAAGATGGTGGAACAGTAAGCAGCAGAGTAAACAGTCTCTGAGAGAAACAGTTCAGATGTTGGAATACATCATCATGAAGAGAACAAGAAGGAAAGAAGTGGGTCTCCTGGACCCAGGAAGAATCTAAAATATGAATTGAAGCCCACAGAGAGAGTAAAAAGAAACACTTAAACAAAGAAGAAGGTGGTAGCTGGAGGCAAATTAGCCTGGAGCCAGACTCACTCTGCGAGAAGAGCTGTTGAGCCTGGGGACGCATAGTCGTGGTCAACACCAGAGGCCTCTGCAGAGAGGTGCAGCATTGGAAGAGAATGACAGATGCGGAGATCTGTGCTGGCTGGTGGTGAATGCAAGGGACTTGGTCCTCCCACAGGAGAAAGCAATTGGTCAGGAGCCATTCTCGGGTCAGGAAGGATAAGCCTGGGGCCAGGACTGCTGCCAGCTTCTTCCAGCAGCTGCAGGTGGGGGGAGGACCCACAGAAGTTGCTTGGACTGAGTCCCGCTCCTATGCGTGTTCCAGACAACATTGTGTAGGTTCCTAACCAGCTTAGATCCGCAGCTCTGACCAGTTCCACTCTGATGCAAACTCCAAGGGCCCTTGTAGGCTGGTACCCAGCTCAGTGCAGAAGCATGGGCGCCCACCATCAGATACCCGTAGCCAGCACTGGCTAGAAAAACCAAACAGTGTCACTTCAGAGAAATTGCAGCCAATGCTAGAAGTGGCTGGGACCACACTACCCATGTGTATGGAAGAAATCAGGAATATGTCAAGATGTAAAAGGAAAAGGAAATCTCTGGCATCCAACCCAAGCAGCACAAGTCCAGGAGAGGTAGTCACACACCTGAAATGCCTGAAGTGATGTCAACTGAAGTAAACAAACAACTTCATGAAGCTATAAGAGAAATTAGAACAAAAATTCTATCCTAGGTAAAAGAAGAAATGAAAAACATAATAAAAGAATTACTAAGCACCTCTAAAGAAGACACAGATTAAAAAAATAGAGGAGCTTAGGAAAATGAGGGAAACCATGAATGAACAATATAAGAGAGATTTTGAATGCATGAAACAGATTCAAAGAGATATCCAGAAAATTAAAAACTCCACTGAAAGCTGGCAAAATCACTTGAAAGAAACTGAAGATACACTTTCAAACCTTGAAGACAGGTTTGCAGCTTGTGATTGTGAAAGGAAAGATCTCTTAAAAATAACAAGGTCTCAGGAAGTAACAATTCAACGGCTTCAAGACAATTCAAAGAAAAATAACTTAAGAATTAAAGATGTAAGTGAAAAAGCAGGGGTCAAGACAAATGACATCAGGACCCTATTTGCAGAAATAATTTCGGAGAAATTTCCAAGCATGGAAAAAGAAAGTGATATCTAAGTAAGTGAGGCATACAGAACTCCAGTTAGCCAGAACCAAAACAAATCTACACCCAGACATATAATAATCAAGATCCCAGAAATTCAACTCAAGAACAGAATATTACAAGCTGTTAGAGAAAAGAAACAGATCACCTATAAAGGAAAACCCTTCAGAATCATGGCAGACTTCTCAACACAAACCATCAGGTCAAGAAGAGGCTGGAGTGAAGTAATGCAAGTCCTGAAAGAAAACAACTTCCAACCCAGACTGATGTACCCTGCAAAACTTTCTTTCAAAATTAATGGAGAAACAAGAGACTTCCATGACAAAGAACAACTCAAGGAATTCATGACCACCAAACCAACCCTACAAAAATTACTAAAGGACATTCTAGAGAGAGAAAAAAATGACCGTGGTTTCAGGAACAATGGCAGAGGGTGTTACCGTTTGTATATAGATAGCACCCCCCCCAAGCTTCATGTAGGCATTGAAGTGGCTGAATCTAGCATTTGTGATTGACTCGTTGTCTAGCGCTGGGATTGGTGGTGTGAGTTCTGCACCCGCCCAGGGGTGGAGCCGACATACAATGTAAGGTCGGAATGGGGGCATGTTTTTCCCTTGTGCGTGGTTCGCTCTTGCCGCTTGCAGCCACCATGAATGGCTGTCTCTCAGCCAGGCCACCCTGCCTTGGAACCAGCTGAGTATGGACTGAAATCTCCAGAAACTGTAAGCTAAATAAACCTCTCCTTCCTTCACTTTGGGCATCAGGTATTTTGTCTCGACAATGAGAAAAAGTAACCAAGACAAAGGGGGACCATCAAATGGGGGCAGTCAGTTGAATGGAGAGGAAAAATAGGGAGCCAGTGGCAGGAAAATAGCATGGCAGAGACAATGCAGTGCAAGAGGGCCATAACTGTTAATGTAGATGGCCTCAATGCACCAATAGAAAGAAACACAGGCAGAGTGGACCAGAACACAGGAGCCATCAATATGCTCTATACAAGAAACACATTTAACTAGAAAGAAAATTCATAGACTGAAAGTCAAAGGAGAGAGAACAATGCCCTATGTGACAGGGAGCCAGAAAAAAAGTAGGGGTAGCTTACCCATCAACTGCAGAATGGATAAGAAACACATGGCATTTTATGTGGTAGAAACCTACTCAGCTATAAAGGAAGATAACCTCAAGGCTCTTGTAGGTGGATAGAGGCAAGTTGAGATCATGCTCGTGGATGAAATGGTTCAGAGTCACATGGTTGAATTTCATATTCTCTCCCTAGTATAACAAACTAAAGGAGTTAGTGGGATCGAAAATGCACAATACATACTGGGAAGGTCAAAGGGGAGGAATTATCTAAAAAGGGAAAGAAGTGACCACTGCTAATCTATTATCATGATTTGAAACTCATATTGTCTTCATTGTTCTGATTAGTTTCATTTTATTCTGATTTGTTTGATTTTATTATACTTGATGGCATGGACAGCTATTTTAAAGATAACAAAATATATAATTGCAGCCATTGAAGATGTCCATTAATCTTGTTTAGAAACCCTGTATTGCTTTCATTGTTTTGTTTTGATTGATTTTATTCTATTCTGTGTTGTTTGATTATATTATGTCTGAAGGTGTAGGCAATTATTCTGAAGATAACAAGAAGCATTATGATAGCCACTGCTGTTTTAGTGGTATCTTGAAGTTCTGTATTGCTTACATTGTTCTGCTTTGTTTGTTTGTGTTTGTTTTTGTTTTTGTTTTTTACTGGCTTTATTTTGTTCTATTTTATTTGATTTTATTTATCCCTGATGGTATGGGCAGTTATACTGCAGATAACAAAAGGCTTTATGGTAGCCATTACTGATTGCCTTTTACCTTGTTTAGAAGTCATGTACCATGTTCATTGTTTTGTTGTGATTGACTCTATTCTGTTTTATTTTATTTGGTTGTAAAACAAAGAGAGTCTAGCCAAATAATTTAATGAAACATCTCAAGGTCCCAGAAAATCAAGAACAAAACAAAATCTAAAACTAGTACAAGGAAAGAAATTATAAAAATCACAGCAAAAACGAATGAGATGGAGACTTTAAAAATGCAAAGAATCAATGAATCAAAGAGCTGGTTCTAGGGCTGGGGATCTAGCTCAGCGGTCTAAGCGCCTGCCCGGCAAGCTCAAGGTTGTGAGTTCAATCCCCGGTGCCGCAAAAAAAAAAAAAAAAGAGCTGGTTCTTCAATAGCATAAACAAAATAAATCCTTAGCAAATCTCACCAAAAAAATGTATTAATGCAATTAGAAATTTACAAGACAAAATCACAATGGACTGTGCCAAAATCCAGAAGCATATTAGAAACTACTTCAATAACCTGTACTCTGTTAAATAAGAGTGTACAGAACAAATAGATAGTTTTCCGGATACAAGAGAATTACCAACTGAAGCAAGATTTTAAAAGCCTCTGTAATCCAGTAGCAGGCAATGATACTGACATAGTAATTTTTTAAAAACCTACCAATTTTTTAAAAATCCAGGACCAGATGGATTCACCACTGATTTCTACAAGAACTTTGGGGAAGATCTAATACCAATACTCTTCAAATTCTTTAATGAAATTGAAACAAAAGGAGTACTACCAAACTCATTCCTGAACTTAGTATTACCTTGATTCCCAAACCACAAAAGGACTCAAGAAAAGAAAAAAAATGACAAAAAAAAAAGAAAAAGAAAACTATAGGCTAATATCTTTAACATGGATGCAAAAATTCTAAACAAAATACTGGCAACCCTGGGATGGTACTCCTTCCTTCCTCCACTGCCCCAGGATGGCTCAGCCTGCAAGAGGAGTCAACAGAATGCAACAAATCATCCAAAAAAATCATATACCATGACCAAGTAGGCTTCATCCCAGACATGGAAGGATGGTTCAGCATACACAAGTCAATGAACGTAATACATCACATAAACAGAAGCAAAAAAAAAATCACATTACCATCTCAACAGATGTAAAAAAGGTCTTTGACAAAATCCAACATCCACTCATGATAAAAATCCTAAAAAAATAAGTACAGAAGGACCCTATCTCAAACTGATAAAAACCATTTATGACAAACCTGCCAATATCATATTAAATGAGGAAAAATGGAAAGCTTTGGCTCTAAAATGCAGAACCATATAAGGATGTCCACCATTGTCACTCCTGTTCAATATAATACTGTAAACTTTAGCCCAATAAATCAGACAAAAAAAATGAAAGAAATATATATATAAGAGGAAGAAATCAAACTGTCCTTATTCACAGATGATCCTTTACATGGAAGACCCAAAAAAGTCCACCAAAAGAGTCTTACAACTAATAAACAAATTCAATTAAAAAAGCAGGATAAAAAAATCAGCACACAAACATCAATAGCATTTCTGTACACCAATGACTCCACTGAGAAAGGAATTAGAAAAAAAATACCATTTACAATAGCTTCAAGAAAAACTAAATACTTAAGAATTTTTTAAAAAATAAAAAATATATAGTGAAAAGATTGATCACAATTATAACACAGGGAAAAAAAGAATTAATCTCACAAAAGAAATAAAAGACCTCTATAATAAAAACTATAGAATTATGAAAAGGAGATCAATGAATACAACGAAATTGGAAAGATAGTCCCTGTTCCTGGAGAGGTAGGATGAATTTTGGCAAAATGGGCATACTTCTAAAAGCTGATACATAGACTTAAATGCAATTCCAATCAAAGTAACAATTTCCAGTTCCTCACAGAACTAGAAAAAGCAATTCTGACATTTAGGTAGACCCAGAATAGTTAATCCTAGACAATAAGAGCAAAAGGAGGCATCACAATTTACACTGTTGGCAGGAGTGTAAACTAGTACAACCACTACAGAAATCAATATGGAGAGTCCTCAAAAAGATAAAACTAGAAATTCTATTTGACTCAGCTATTTCCTTTTTAGGTAACTTCCTAAAAGAGTTAAAGATAAAATATTACAGGGATAAATGCATACTCATATTTATAGTAGTATGACTCATAATAGCTAAATCTTGAAAGCAGCATATATGTCCATCTACACATGAATGAATAAAGAAAAATATGGTATTTGTACATATGGAATACTACTCTGTCATAAAACAGGATAAATTTTGTCATTTGTAGAAAAGTGGATGCACGTTGAGACATAATCTTAAATGAAATGAATCAAATACACAAGCTTAAATATCACATATTTTCTCTTACATGAGAAACTTGATACACAAATAATATAAAAACCAAAGTAAAAGAGATAAGAAGGCAGATCTTTTGCAAATGGGAAGGTGACAAAGAGGTGGAGGGAAGGGGTATAAGAATGGAGAGGGGAGACCACCGGGAGCAGCGTGGCCCAGGCTGCTCCGGACCGTCCGGGGCTTGCACAGCCAACCCCACCTAGCTGTGCACCTGGGGAAAGGGCGACCAGACCCATAGAGAGCGGCGCCCAGCCCCCGCCTGCCACGAACGTTCGGGGCGTCCCTGGGGTCCTCCAGCACCCAGCCCATGCGCCCGAGGCGGCCCAGCAGCAGCTGCTCTGAGCCGCTTGAGTTGGGGGGCGTGACCAGTGAGTTCTGCCTTGCCCAGCGGCTTGGGACTTCGCCAAGAGACTGGTAGGAGTTTGTGTCCATCCATCCCCCATCGGCCACAGACATTTGGGAGGCCCTGGGGCCCTGCCTGCCTGTGCCCCGCCCACTCACTGGGAGCAGCGTGGCCCAGGCTGCTCCGGACCCTCAGGGGGTGCACAGCCAGCCCCACCTAGCTGTGCACCTGGGGAAAGGGCGACAAGACCCATAGAAATCAGCGCCCAGCCCCCGCCGGCCACGGAAGTTCAGGGCGTCACTGGGGTCCTCCCAGCACCCTGCTCCTGCGCCCGGGGCAGCCCAGCAGCGGCTGCTCTCAACAGGGCTTGGGCTGGGGGCGTGACCAGCGAATTCCGCCTAGCCCTTCAGCTTGGGACTTTGCCAGGAGCCTGGTGGGGGCTTCGGTTTGTGTCTGTCCCCCATTGGCCCAGGCCATTCAGGACATCTCTGGGGTCCTGCCTAGGCCCCACACATTCACCCAGAGCAGCCTGGCAGCTGCTTCTCTGGGCCTCACTTGGTTTGGGGGTGCATACATCGAATTCCACCTGGCTGTGCAGCTTGGGACCTTACCAACAGACAGGTAGGAGTCAGCACCCCTCCCCAATGGCCTGGGAAATTCAGAGCTTCCCTGGCATCCTGCTTGGGCCCCAGCAAGACACCACCCAGCATCAAAACAGCCAGAGTGATAGTCTTGGCTGGAACTGAAGGTGTGCATTGCGAGTAGCACCTAGCCTTGGCACCTCAACTGTACATGTAAGATTCTCCTCCCACAGTGGAATACAGGAAAATGACAAAACAAAAGAGCAAAATGCAATCTTACACCTCTAGTCCTTCCAAAACAAGCCAAAAAGATATGGACACAGAAGAAAACATGAGCCACACATCTGAAACTTCTGAAATGATAGAAAATGAAGTAAAGAAACAACTGTATGAGACTCTAAAGGAACTGAGGACAGAAATGATTTTCCAGGTAAAACAAGAGATGATGAATGTAATGAAAGAAATGCTGAGCACATCTAAAGAAGATATAGTTGGAAAAATAGAGGAACACTGCAAAAAGATAGAAACCTTGAATGAAGAATACAAGAAAGAATTAGAATGCATGAAACAGATTCAAAGAGATATCCAGGAAATCAAGAAGGCCATCGAAAGCTGGCAAAG
>RJWT010040428.1:0-12493 GCA_004365215.1 Cuniculus paca
GACATTGAGGTTGTAGTGTTATTTCCAGCAGTTCTACCACCCAGATTAGTAGGGAAATTGGTAATTTGGTAACTACTGTTGTAACAAAACCTCCAAATAGTGACTGGTCAGCAGAAAGTAAAAACAAACTATAGTGGGCTGGGTAGGATGGTTAAACTTAATTTTCAACTAGACTGGATGAAGAGAGTCCTAGAAGGGTGATTAAATTATGAGGGTACTATACTCATCGGTAGATGAATCCACTGATGTTTGTGCTAAATATGCCATTAGGAAGTGGGACCAGTTTGGGATGGTTTGCCTTCAGAAGGTGTATCTCTCTCTCTGTTGCTGTTTCTGTTCTGCTTCCCTGCAGCCATGAAGCGAGCAGTTTTGCTCTCTTGTGCCCTTCCACCGTGATGTGTCTACTTTGGATCCAGTCCACCATGGATGGAAACTGGGTGTTAACAGACCCCCCCTTAAATTGTAGGTACTGAGTACTTTGTCCCAGTTAATCAATACTCTGGTTGTCTGGAAAGTTCTACCATGTGTGCCCCAGCACATTTCCAGTAAAACTATCAAAGGAGAATGTGGAAGTCAGACCACGTGTCTGCCAACTCTGTAGCTCTAGGATAAGCAGCTGGAATTCTCAGAGTGATGGTGTGTTCACCATAACTTTAGTAATTAGGAGACAGGTGAGTTTGGGTTAATTTCAAAACAAAGGACAAGAGAAAGAAAGTCCAGCAATTGAGGGATGTATGTGGTTTAGGTGATAGCTTTTGGACCCAGAATAAAAAGTTGGCTCAGAGTAACAAAAGGGTAGTGAAATTCTTAAACAACTCAGTCCTTCTATAAACATTGGATTAAGAGAGGACTTTTCTATTGCAGCACATTGTTTGAGATAGCCTCAAGGCTCCTGCTATTAAATTGAAGGAAAAACATGGGAGACTAGGAAACAAAGAGAAGGACAAGATTAATAACTATGTTTAGTGAAAACCCTGGCACATGGAATGAACTGGAATCAAATGAATCAAAAGCTTCATAAGAAATTTTTTAGGAACTCTGGTGCTAAGAAAACCATGTGCTAGAATTTGAAACAACCCTTAGGAAGGAAGATAAATATGAAAGCTTCCCAACACATAGGAGAGGATATTCCTCAACCACCAGTTCAGATATCACCATGGAGGATAACAGTTCAGGAAAGAGTAGCCAAGTAGTTAAGGAAGAAAGCATTGTGAACAGATAGAAAAACTCTTTCAAATCTTGGGTAGTCAAAATACCCACCCAGAAGGATTTAATGATTTCTATGGGTCATTCACTGCTATGTATTACCTTTTCTTCCCTTTTCTGAGTGGAATCTTTTATTACAGTTACACTGGGTAGATAATATAGCTTTTATTATAGTTATACTGGGTAGATAATATAGCTCACCACATCTAGGACTGGCTGTATAATGCAAGGCCCAATATGACAATGAAAGAGTGAGACCACTTGTTCAAAAAAATGAATATGTTGTGTCACTGAAAGTATTAACTATAAAGATTTTTCTTTCATTCTATGTATGTTTACATTTATTGTGTTTTATGTTTGCTACTAAATGCTCCTCTAAATAACAAAAAGTGTAATTTTACTGTTTATCCTTATATCAAGCAATGCCAATTTTAAATGCAAACATAACAGTGCTTAACTTATATGCAGAATTACCAAAATGATAGAATTAATGGCCTGCCCATGCATGGCATGTGTGCTTTCTTCCCACAGCAACATGGAAATGCTACACACAACTAATTCAATTGTTTTTATTTTTCCTCTCAATGTGTGCACATCCTAGCAATACTCCCTTTTTAGTGAGTAAGGCAGATCTAAAAGGAGGAATTATGGCTACTCTAGTATTCTCTTTCTTTCTTTGGCTTAATTTTAGAGCAAGCCATGGACTAACACAGGGAAAGATAGCGCAACAAAAAAGGATACAATAGGTTTCTTTGGTATTTCCTGTGTCTCAGAACATCGTGGGTGCAAAACATGTTTTGTTTCAAATGGGAAAAGTGCTTTCTCAGACTAGTCAGTCGGGTGTTGAGCCTGAGGAATAACATGGTTCTTTTGTGCTAACTTTGAGTCTTGCTGGACTCCCAAGCAGCATAGATGTACAGGAATTCTGTGCTCATGGGCTACCACATATGCTGTATGTGAATGCAGCAAGGAACAGTGACCACATATACTGCATGCACCTGCACTTACACGCATGCATGTACTATTATCCTGCCAGACTGAACATTTAAAACACAAATTCAAAGATAAAATTATTGGTACTTTTAAGATTGTAATAAGAGACCATTAAATGAACTCAGGGGTTGGGTAAGTGTGAGGCCTCACACAACTCTATAGATAACACGTTTGTGAAATCTGTACCAAATGAGCCCAAGAGACCGTCAGAAAACATGACCCAGAGGTCCTAGAGTTTGAGGTGCATTCAGAGACTGAATGAGACATTGGACGCCCCCACTTGGTCTGAGGATGAATAAATTCGTTGCATGGGAAAAGAGTAAAATTATTGGATTTTTTGGTGAATAAGACTATTGATTTACCAAAACCTATTTCTTTTTTCTTTCGGGGCACACCTTCAGACTATATTCCCTAAGCACTCTTCTAGTAGCTGAGCTCTACCTAATGGAATTTGGACAAAAGTGATGGACACCACAATATATATCTCAAAGCATTTGGAAAGATTCAAGACTTTCCTAGACTGTTACTCAATCATTCCTTCGGGCAATTTGAATCCTCTACTGTATTTCTTACATCTACCTGAGAAACACAAGGAAGAGACCATGTTATGGCTGGTATGGCTTGTACTGCAAAGCCTCATGCAGTAATGGCTGGAGCTTTTCAGAGGTAGATAGATCTAGTGTGTAATGCTGGGATTATGGGTGCTTCGCCCTGGGTGTGAGTGCTACCACCCTAAGGGCAGGCAGGTAGCTCGGATGGAATGTAAGGAACAGAAAGAAGGCTTCTGCTTTACTGCTTCGCTGCTTTGCTGCCTTTGCCTGCCCTGATTTTCATGGACTGTTTCTCCTCTGCCATGGCCCTCTGCCATTCAACCCTGCTTTGGAGCCAGCTGACCATGGACTGAAACCTCTACAAACTGTAAGCCAAAAGAAACTTGTCCTCTTTTAACCTTAGATGTTGGATATTTTGTCTCAGAAATGAGAAAACTAACTAAAACAGAGCAGAAGATCATGGGGGAAGTTTCTATGGGTCTTGCCCAGCATTCAAGACAGCAGCTTCCTCAGCTCAGCTAGTCCATGCTTCTGAACTAACTGTGACTCCTATCAAACATGTACACTTTTTAAAATAAAATGGACCTGCTGAATAAAAGGGATAAGGATTTAATTAGAAATAATTTAGTAATGCTAAAAGAAAGTAATAACTAATAGGCACTAATCCTTGAGAGGTCAAGGATTTTAACTTTACTACCTTATCGCATTCATGATCTCCAGGAGAGTACAATATCTATAACAAACACTCAATAAATATTTCTTTGTGGATTGCCTTGTTATTGTGTATAAAAGTTCTTAATTTTGACAAATATCCATGTACTAGAGTGTGTCACGAAGTCTGTCCCTATTTCCAGGCTGCCTTGGCCGGTTAGCCAAATGATTATATTCTGAGGTCCCTTTCAGCCACATTTCATCATGGCAATGACAGCAATGAAGTGGCTGAGTGAATGTACTGCCTGTTCATTAAATCATTTCAAGTAAAGGTCTTCAACATCCTTCCAGATGTTATTCAAATCTATACCATTATTTACTGTAGGATAGAAAACACCAGGACTTCAAGAAAATCAAAAGCAATAGGGTAAAGCTTTAGTGCTTAAAAGGTTAGGGCCATATGTAGTGGGTACAGATCACTGAGAAGTTGGTATGCAATAAACACTGTGCCGCTGCTAACGTTCTGTGACTTTGTACTACATTTTCAAAAAAAAGTAAGCCGAACTGGTTGCCACGGAAATAATTATGATGTCACAGAGGATGATGACTTCTCGTAATCTATAAGCGGCAAGAGCAGATGTGCTAGTAAGAAACAAAGCTCTTGTTTCCATACAAATGTTCTCCAAATAAAACACAAAGGAAGAAAAATACCCGGAGCATATAATGCCAAGTAAAAGAATTGCTTCTAAATAGAATGTTTCATGAAGTTTTCCATAAAGCCTCAGCTGCTTCTCAAAGCACAACCAGCTTGAACGTGGATGGATAGCAGACGTGAAATTACAGTATTCACGAAATTAGTATGCGGCCTGCAGAATCTCTCTTCAGAGACTTCATGCATCCTTTATGCATGCACAATTATAGAAGCAGGTAATGAAAGCGATTCTGATTTTTCCCCTATTGTTGTTATTGTACTTAGCTAGATAAGTCTTAATAAAAATTTCCTTGTTAAAAATAAATCTAAGCAGGCATTTATTAATTCTATTAAAAATATCTTCTGGCTCTTATTATAAAATATATTGAATGCTTTCTCTAAAACACACATTCTGTCCATAGAGATAGGTAGTAACATATCTACTTTTACTAAAAAATCAAAGTTCAGTAACAAGTACTAATCTGCTACCTAAAATGATTTTCTACAATTTTATTATTTCATATCACAATTAATTTTACTTCAATTATAAGAGATTTTTATAAAGGATATTTAAAGTTTATGACTATGACCTCTTGAAATATAATAGATATGATAAACACTATATCAAATGAATGGGCTGTGTCAAATATATTATAATGTTTTCATTACATCATTTTGAATTTAATCCTATATACTCTGCTGGTAATTGATAGCCTCCTAAGTTAATTCTTCAGATTCTTAAATATCTCTCTCAGTCACCTCAAATATTTCTTAGAGTTAATCAAAGTTTATACAATAAAAATGAGTTAATTGTAATAAAGTCCTCACTGCCTGCAATAAAAAACCTGTACATCCAACTGGCGACACGAATGTGCCAATAAAAATGTTAAGTTCATATATAACCAAATGAGCAATATGAGCAGCAGAAAGGAGATAAATTAACTATTTTAACAATTCCTAAAATGTTCAGCTCCTAAAGAAATCTATCATAGAATTTTTTTTACATGAAAACATAAAAGATTAAGGCTAAGACATATTGGGTTAGAATTCTGCATTACTATGAAATACATTTTTCCTTCCAATTTAATGTCCAAGTTAACTTTTTCTTTTTCATTGCATAATGTAAAATGCTAAATGAATTACAGAAAAACAAGTAAAAATTAGCAGAGAATAAAAAGTAAAAGTTCACTATGCTTTCTAGCGTGAGTGAAAGGAAATCGAGAATATGTTAACAGGTGTTTTTGAAAGCTTGACTTTAATCCTAGTTTTTGTCCTGTCATCATATTGAAGTCATATGCTATTTTAAAACATAGCTCACTTTTTACAAGTACATAATACAAATACAGTACTCTAAATGGACACGAATGTTTGAAGTGTATATTGAAAACCGAAAGACTAAGATAATATAATTTCCAAGAGAGAACTAAAAGTATGGGGCAGGATTTTTATAAACACCGAAGAAAACCCAAGAGGTGTTTGTTTAAGAGCTGCAGAAGACAAGAATAGTTAGGTTGATCTAGGCAGAGTGTACAGGCCTAAGTAAAAACACAGGTATTTGAATATATAAAAAGGAAAAAAAAATTGCATTGCATGCTTTTTAATGCATGAATAACTAGGCAGCTTTAGACTACTTCAAAATAATTTATTGATATAGAATTTAATTTCTGTGATAATTTTTAACAGTACCAAATCTGTGGAAAGCACTATATTAAGAAATAAGAACATTATCAAAATATGACTCAGCCTTTCTCTAAAATTGTTTTAACATAGTATAGTAGAAAAAACACACATTACACAAAAATCTATATTTTATTGTGAGCTTAACGATAGCATAAGTGACATGAGATAGTAGGTGCTAAGTAAGTTAAATGAAATTACAGAGGGTGCATTTATAATACGTGATATCAGCCCATTTGAAGGGCAGAACAATGGTGATGTAGCAATCCAGCAGAATGAAAGCTGCACAGTGAGGGGTAATGGAGCTTGTTGTCTTTTCATAGGAAAAGTTTTTGTCTATAAATAATTTTTGATATCTTTGATTTGACTTAATTAAAAATGCTTAAGCCAAAATTTCCCACTGTAAAGATTCAACGAGAGCAAATGAAGAAAACCTGTACAGGCTTTAGTCTTTGAGGGAGACAACTTAGTTGGTAAATTGTCCTAACCTGTGTACTTCCTACACGAGCACGGGTTAATTGAGCTGATTGTGGCCTTGTGAAGTCTTCTGGCCAAGGCTACAGACGATGCAGTTTACAGCTAGCTGAGGTCTGGACAGAAAAAGCTTGAATGGGACATATTTTATTAGGGGTATTGCTTTTTGAAGTATAAGCATGAGAAATGGATACTCTTGTCTATGTGGCAGAAAATAATATTTGTATTTGAATTTTATGTTTTATAAATGACATTGTGTATTTGGGAAAAGATTAAAAACAAAGAACGGGAAGGAAGTCAATAGAAACATCAGGTACAAAGCAATGGTCAGTTTTTATGTCACTGCCATAATTAACTGCAATGACTTCGATCACACTGATTGTGATTTACAAAGAACGTCCTTCATAAAACCTACTCAGAATATTTGCTTGTTTATTTTGTTAAAGAGACACAATATAGCCCTTGCCAAGGAGCAGACATCATCCTCAGTCTTGATAATTTAAGAATATTAATTTGTCTAATCCTTTTTTAACAAGTGTATGAGGTAAGGTCTTTATTTCCATCTACTTTTGACAGTTGAGGAAGTAGAGATTAAGAATTCGTCCAACTGTGGAGTAGCACAGTAAGTGGTAGAACCGCATTCAATCCCAGCCTTTCTGACTTGAAAGCTCTTGATCCAGATACCACCAATAACACTTTTGTCAGTATTCCCAAAGTTCTCTTGGAACACTATGCTGGGCACGCACACACACACACACTCACACATATGTTTCAAAGCATGCATATTCAAAATATACATATACATATGTAGTTATCATTATTTAGGCTAATTTCATAGACTTCCTATACAACTAGATCAAAGTAACCCACAGTGTATTTTCCCCTTTGCCTGGTGGATATGATTTCCAAAGCATTGTGTTTACTTGTAGTTTTTTTCATTATCAGAATTTCTTGACATTTTTCTTCCTCCTTTGCTTAATTTCTTTTCTAAATACACAGCTAAAATAATGGGTTATAGATCAGCTCTTTGAAAAACATGATTCTATAGGGATATTTTTCAAAGTACTACAGCACTTCAAATACTCTATATTTCTATAGGATGGACTGGGAAGCTAGAAGAGGGGTGAGTCCAGCTTAGAATTTTTTCAGTCATAAAAATGCAATATGCTAAATGTATGCAGCTAATATGGTAACAGGAATATATTAGGCATGTGAACGTGTTAGGTACAGAAAACAAATTTGTGGACCAGTTTCTTGGCTGATTTCCTTTCAAGATAATTCTGAACAATTGCATTTATAAGCACATGATTCATAAAATAAACTTAATATATAAAATAGATTTTTAAATATGACTCCTATTTTGAATTGATACTGTGATCACGCTACTTTAAGGATATCCATGGACAATCTGTTTTGTTTTTGTTTTTGTTTTTGTTTTGAGACAGGGTCTCACTATGCCGTTCAGGCTGGCCTTGAGCTCACTTTGTAGCCCGGCTGGTCTCGAACTCACAACAATCCTCCTGCCTCAGCCTCGTGAGTGCTAGGATTACAGATGTGCGCCACCACGCCCAGCTTGGACAGTCTATTTGTAAATTTGAATAAATACTTTTAGGAAGTAAATGCAAATCGCTCATTTTAACAATATATTTATTTTCCATGGCAATTGAAGAATATCGATAGCTCATGGAAAGGATTTTAACTACATTTTTACAGCACACATAGATAAGCTTTAAGTCTCAGTTGCATTACAGTATATTATTTATAACTTAAAATACAAATGACTTCATTGACTTAAATGGTGTTTTAATGGGCATTTCTATGTTTAGTGGGAGGGAATCATCCCTATTTAAAAGAAAAAAGACTTCAGTTCCAATATGGGTACATTATACTGATCTTGCAGTTGCATTTCAGCCTCTGCTGTGACTATATACATAAGAATCTTTTGCTTTTAAATGAAAGTGATAATTTCTACTTACTTTTGACATTGCCACCTGACTTAAGTATGATAGTCCTTTATCATCAGATTTCAGTATACAATGCTTGGCAAAATCTAGTGACTTTGATAAATAAATCAAAGTCTCCATGAGATCCAGAAACCTTTCCTTAAACTGCCTTGTTTTCTTACCTGATTTTGAAGGAAGTAACAGAGTTGAGTAGGCAGAAAAGGCTGAATATGCCAAAGCTCATAATAACGCTCATTAGTTCAGTGCAGGGGAAAGTAAGTAGGATGATAGGAAGCTATCATCCCAATTTGGAGCCAGTGGATAGTTGTCTGGAGGAACCTGGACTTTGGCAAACATTTATAAAGGTCTCCCACCTGAATCTTTCGTCTTTTAACACAGCAGCTACTGCAATCACTGGGTACAATGTAAAGTCATAAATAAAAACAGGCACATTAACTTCTGAAGGCTTGGCTGTCCCACTCCAGTGCAAAGAGTGAAAAAGCTGATATGGAGGTAAAAATGTAATACAGGAACTCCAGTTGAGGTCACTCGTTCTCAGTTCCAACACTGCTTGGTACCTCCGTTTCCCTAAATCGAGTGGATACTGTGGGACACCTTCATGAGTTCTTCAGACTACAGCCACTAGAGTCTTGTCTCTAGCAAAATAAAGACACAAATCCATCCTACATCTTCCCTCTTCCTTAAAAATGCATCTGAATAAAATAACTCTTCCTTGAGACTACTACTTCATCCTAAGCTATGGCAAATATGTAATTTGATATAGAAACTAGGAAACTTTTAAAGAGCAGAAGAGAGCATTAGTACTAATTATTTTAGGACCACCCATGTAATTTGAGACTGTTCTCAGCAAACCAACTCTTTAGGTCACTCTTCATAGAGTCCTCTGAGATGAAGGCTATTTTCTCCCTGTGATTCACCTTGCTCACCATTAGAAGTCCGGGTTGGCTTTCCCTAAACAATCTAAAGACACATGCAGAGTAATTACACTTTCATGTAAAACCCAGTTCCTCTACAGTTCATTCTTTCCTGCTACCTCCTTATGACTTTTCCTCCTTGCTGTTACTCATCTGCCTTCCAGGGACTCATGCTTCATAGACTTCTACTTTCAGTTCCATATTTCCCTCTATTATCCTTCCTAAGAACCACATCTCCTGATCAGCCTATCACTTTTTTGATAATCCATCCCTGACTGGCCATGATTTCTTGACCTCTATTCTGCATCTTGGCACCTTATCCTCCATCAGAAATACCAAATTTCTGTACTCAGTTTTCAATACTTTCCAATCTCTCAATCAATATTCCCTCATACACAAGTTCTTCAACCTATTGGGACCCAAGCTCTCCATATCCCCCTATTTCTTCCTATTTACCAGCTTCTATTTTTGTAGGTTATATAGTTTAACCCATGGTATATTACTCCAATATTATTTCTTTTAATTAAACTCAAACTTTGATTCAATGTCTTGTGGCTTCTCACTTGGAAAATTTTTTACATTGAATCGGTGCTGTAGTTCCTTCATTCTTTTCCACACAATCTCTGGGCTGTGAGCTCACTTATCACTATAATACTGAGCATATTGATGGCTTACTTGTCACCAGCTTCTACTGAGTGTCCTTCGCTCACCAATTTTTCTGTTGCTTTTGTTAGCCTCTCTCACATCCTTTATAGTAACTAATTTAAATTTAGTCCAGTGGCTCTTCCTCCATTTTTAGTAAATAGCACTGGTATCTTTCCTCACTGTCTCATCATGAGAACTAACAAATTTACCTGCATCTGTACCCATCCTTTCTTACTCCTCAAATTCAGGTGAATGTCTTCTCCTGTGAAAAGCTAATCAAGCCACCCATACAATAGATTCTTTTCCCCACACCCTTCATGGAGCTCCCTTCACCAATTTTCCTCTATCTTCAATTTCTTAATTTCTATTATTGACACTTTCATGTCAGCATTAGGACATACTGAAGTCTTACTTTAGAGACAAGAAATACCCTCCCTCAACTCCGTATTATCCTCTAGCTACTATTCAATTCTCAAGACAGCCTCTGCCTTTCTTATAGCTAATCATTTTAAAAGCATTGCCCTGTATTCATAGCCTCCATTCCCTCATTTGTTTTCCTCAACAAGTCTTCTGCTGTCATCATTAGAGGCAGCACTTGATATTCTTAATCTCTCCTTTCTCATTCTTAGATCTCTTGGTTTTCCTCTCCAGGTAGATATCCTAGTTCAGAAATAATTGCTGTCCCTCATGCGTCTTAAGTAGGTAGGGTCGACTGAGTCTGAGCCATCTATCAAAGTTCTAAAGCAGGCAAGGAGTCTTTTCAATTCTCAAGACAGCTGAATGACACGTTTAGTGAGCTCTGAGGTCCAGGGCCTGGCGATTAGCTTTTAGGGGTTACAGAACCCAAGTTTATAGTCACACTACTGTACTGTTCTTAGAAAGCACAACTATAAATTTCTAAACTCATAAGAAATGGCTGTAAAAAGCCCAAAAACATAACGTACAAAGAGAAATATAAACGTGAAATATATTCTTTCATCATAGGCAAATCATATGGAAAGTAAAACTATCAGAAAGGTGCTAATGTTGGGTTAGAACTAACCAAGGAGCTTTAGGTATGATAAACTGTCTAATGGCAACAGACCATATTGCCTGCGGTGGCAGATTCCACATTTGGAGTGACCTCTCCAAGAAGTATTTCCAAACACTTGCAAAGGGTTTACCCCACTGTCATCCATACTATATTATGAAGAAGTGTGATTCTTGTCTAAACATTCACCTAGATGATGCTAAGCATCTAATTCTCTAAACCAAATAGTGGGAAATTAAACTCTGAAAAAGAAAATAATATGAACACACCAGATACTACGTTTGCTTGTTTTTCTTGGTTACTACATGACCCTGAAGCTCTTCTGGGTTAGATTAGGTAATTCAAATGTCTTAAAAGTAAAGTTACCCCAACAACTTCAATAAGTTTCCATCGTGGGTGTATTATCAACTAAAAGCATTATTTCTTTTTGTTTTTAGGAGAAAACTTGCCCTAAGAAAGCAAATATGCAACTTCTACAGTTAAGCAAACTAGGAAAGCCTAATTAAAATAGTATGGTTATATTTATCTACTGTATTGGCTGTCCTTTTAACCTGAACTTGAGGCAAAAATCCCAATCTTGCAAGCTTCACTCAGTACGCCCCTACATATAATCAAAGCGACCTTTACTGTAGACTAAGTGCTGCTCTCTATTAGGAAAAAATCTGTTGTGTGAGAGAGCCAAAGTATCACTTAATAATGTCAAAACCATTTGAAATTTCAGTGTTTACCAAGAAGATCTTTCATCTGGTTTTGCACACATAGGTGAAGTCAGTCTACAAAAAGGAGCAGTGTGGCCCATGTTGCTGGAAGCAATGAATCAGAAAGGATTTCCTTTGAAATAAAATGTGCAAATATACTCACTTGGTGATGTGAACTTAAAGTTACATTCTTGACTCCATCTCTTTTTCATCATTGATTTTTACTCAATTCTTTATGGGAAGTTTAATTTATTCCCAGTAGTTATTCTCATGTTATTCACTTATTCAGAAGGGCTCAGGAAAGGTATGAACGAATATCTGATAATAAAATACTAAACAGCAGATAGGCTTTTCACGAATCTGTTTGCAGTGGGTTTGGCAGTTTCACACTGATTTCACATTGGACTGACCGCCTAGGAACACACTTTCTTTCAGGAGATTTGACATTAGCCATTACGTGATCCAAAGTGTAGGATTTAAACGACGGCAACAGGTTTGGATGACCGATAAAGATATATGGCTCCATAAGAAACAGCATAGTAAGATGTTTATGAATATGAATTTTCTATAATTTAAAATATGCTCAACGGTGTCTAGTTCTGACACGATGACACTCAGGACCTTGAAGTCCCTACCCTTCAATGTCTTCCTTTGAAAAATAAGCATAATATTATCCCGTTTAAAATGACTGTGTGTGTTAAGTGAGATAATGAATATAACATGCTGGCCCTGGCGTCTGGCATAAAGCAAGTGTCTACAATGACAATGATGGTAGATACAGGTTTCCTAGTCCACAGACACTTGTTTCACTGAAACCAGATCTAGTATCACTCTAACATACTGTAGATTCTATATATGGATTATTTTTCAATGATCATATACTTTAAAGAGTCACCCAAGTGAAGCAATTTCTGGGATACAGTCTACAGAACTTTTAGTGATATTCTTAAGTTTCCTGAGTGGGACTTTCCCAGGTGTCTAGTCCCTCAGCATGATGTC
>RJWT010040429.1:0-12509 GCA_004365215.1 Cuniculus paca
AGTCCCACTTCTTAAATATATTTGATATGTCAGAAAATAATTAATTGTGTCAGTTTTATTAATGTTTTAAAATAGAAATTAAAAATGTGACAAATGAATGAGAAACACCAGTCTGTTTTAATGAAAATTTCATTCCTGCCATCAATAAATCACAGACCAAAGAGAGCTCAACATGGGCCGTGATGTTCCTCACCAGACTGTGTTGGGGTTTGGGGGGTGAACAATTCCACTTGGGAAGATTCTGGAATTCTTCAAGATCCAGGAGGCTAGACTTAGGGAGCCGAAGGGGCAGCCACCATGGAGATGGCTTACAGCGATGTGGCACCATGGCCTAACATGGATTTTACTGCTAAGGAATCCACCTCACTGCGGGCAGCTTCTACCAGGACAACATGAGGGTCAGAGAAAGGCACCTTCATGTTGGGTTGAGATATAGTAGAATAGAAGCATTTTACAGCAGGAGGAGTCTCTGGTATGGATGTTGGGGACAATTCAGGGCAGGGTTTCCTGCCTAGAAAAGAGGTAAAGCTTAAACAGTACTTCCCACTTCTGTACCATTTAAGACCCATTTCCAAACTCTATGTGCAGTCATCTTCTGAAGTATTGTTTTTCTTTTTTTGAAATTTTGCAAGAGATAACTTAACCCTTCCCTTGGAAAGAAATAAACCAATTCACACATGTGTGTCTTCAGTTGCACTGCCATGGCTGCCCTGATGACCTGAATTGATTCAAAATATCATGATTGGATTTAGTTCAGTGGTGTAAGCACCTGCCTGGCAAGCATGAGGTCATGAGTTCGATCCCCAGTACCAAAAGAGAAAAAAATATATATCATGTTCATTTTGACTTTGGGGAAGAGCCATACATCACACAGTGCCAGATCTGGTGGATAAGGCACATGAAAACACACTGTCATTTTTAAGAGTTTGCCTTTCTGTTGTAGGGTACTGGGCAGCAGCATTCATATTTTTGACCACACTGTGCAAAGAAACTCATGAAAGAAGACTTCCAAAACTGATTCAGGAAGCAGCAAGAATGATGGGATAAGTATGTTTCAAGCAAACAGGAGTATTTTGAGAGACATTAATGGTAATGTGTCTTTCACTGTAATATATTTGTTTATTTTTTTCATAATACTATTTTAAAGAGAATAAAGGCAAGCAAAATATAACAGAAGAAAGACAATCAAAACAAAACAGTGTTAGTGATACAGGGTTTCAAAACAAGATAATAGGAAATCAACAATGGCTACCATAATGCCTCCTGTCATCTTCAAAATACCATCAGACAGACATAGGAAAATCAAACAAAACAGAACAGAATAGAACCAATAAAAACAAAACAATCAACACAATACAGAACCTCAAAATTAGATAATAGTAAATCCAAAATGGTTACCATAATATATCTTATCTTTGAAATAGCTACCCATGCCATCCAACACAACAAAATCAAACAAGTCAAAACAGAATAAAACCAAACCAAACCAAACCATCCCAACCAATGAAAATGATACAGGACTTTAAAACAAGATAATAGGGTATTAACAATGGCTACCACCTTCAAAAGGAGATACCCCATAGATGCTATACTGCATGTTGTTATCCTCTAGATTATCAGACTACCAGCTTTGGGCCTGCAAAACCAATGAAACAGTAAACACCACAAGCATTAACTTGTATTTTACTTCAATAGCTATCACCTCAGCCTGTGTTTCTCTGGATTAACCAGTCGCTTATGGGCAGGATGGGGGAAGACTTGGATCTTCTTGTCTTCCAGCTCATGCACTGGAAGAGGCTGGCATCTCATTCTCTTCCTCACAGCCCGCACATGGCACTGACTCACAGAAAGGGCCTAGCATCTGGTTCTCCTCCCCATGGCCCATGACTGGTCCCAACCCTATGTGTTTATTTAAACACAAGCCATATTTTTCATCAGTCTTTGTGTTTATTTCATATTTGTAAAAAAAAAAATCCAGAAAGAATATTATAGTCTCCCTTGGTCATCCAAAGTCATTTTTAAAATTTCTTTTTAATTGACTCATACTAATTATATATATTTATGGGAGATAGTATGATAATTCAACAGACATGCACAATTTATAATGATCAAATCAGGGTAATTAGCATTTTCCTCTCCTTACACATTTATCATCTCTCTGCACGTCAGGAAGTTTCACCCTCCTGTCTTCTGATTCTTTATGAAATGTACCTTACTGTGCTGTAGAACACTATAATCCAAGATTGCCTTTAATCCCAAGTCTGCTTCTCTGTGCTCATCTTGGGAAACTCATATTCCATTTCAGGTTTGTAAAGGATCCCATCAACTTGCTTAGGAACTGGTTCAAATGTTCACAAACATTAAATACAGGAGAATGTTTGGGAAGGAAGAGGGGGTTAAAAATGCAAATTCCTCAGAGAGAGTCTTTGAAAGCTGATTCTTTCCACATGTTTGAGTGGGGAGAAGAGGAGCGGGAATGAGGTTTGTTCATAAGCACCCAGGAGCACACTTGGATGCACAGGACAAATGAGCCTTGGTAAGAACATGGGAACAGCAGCCTGGGGGGTGGTAGGTTCTTTGGAGTAACTAGGATGTTTCAAATCAGAATCACCTCGAGTCTCAACTCTCCTCTCCTCCTGGCTCTTCCCCTAACCCTCCCCCTGCACCAGAGTGTAGCAAACCAAGTCTTCTGAGGCCAGATTGAAATGCCAGAATGTATGGAGATTAATCACAGAATAATACAAACTGCCGCTTATCATCTCTCATATATTTGACATAATTACCCTACAAGCAACATGAAAATGTTATACTGTAATAACTCCCAGCCAAGAGAAAAAGCAGCGTCGCTGATAACATGAAAATAGAGAATACAGAACAGAGCCCTTCGAAAACTTTTAATTAATTTTTCCCCCTTTCAGCATAATTGATGTCAGTTCAGGCTTCAGTGTTTCCAAAGTGCCTGGCCTCATAGCAAAGAAATTTAGGGCTGGTATGGATTGCCTATGAAGAAAAACTGGGCCCTGGTGGGGGACTAAAGAGAAGCGACATACAGAGTACTTGTGCATCTTTAAACACAAAATCTAAACTCTGTTGCTCTTTCCTTTAAAATTATTTCATAGCTCCCCACTGCTCACCTTGTAGAACCTCAGACTAAGGCCCCTTCGATATGAGAAAATTGCTGGGGTTTAGCTCAGCAGCACAAGTACCTCCCTGGCAAGCATGAGGTTGTGAGTTCAATCCCCAGTACCAAAAAAAAAAGATAAAAAGATAAAAAATGATATGAGCGAATTGAGAATCCTCCTTGGTCTGAAATTTCCATGGTCTGTCACTTTCCTGGTTATTCTCCCCACCATCACCACCATGAGTGCCACTCTTACTGAATCAGTAGTAATTTCTCCAATGCACCATGCTTTCATTCTTCCAAACCCTTGCACTTGGAGGGTGTGTGTGTGCATTTGTGTGTGTGTTAGCACTTCATCAGTGTGACAAAAATACCCAAGACATTGACTTAAAGGAGGAGAAAAACCAAATCATGAAAATTCCAGAGAAGTTGAGGGAAGCTTCCCAAAGAAGGTAGTATCTGACCAGGCTCTCAACAGATATGTAGGAGTTCTCCAATGGAGGACACAAAGCCCGTTGAATTTCAATCATCTCAAAGGATTTGACAATGGGAGAGAGCATGTGTGAACTGTGGGCTTGTGGATGACCCATGTGTTGAGATAAGAAAGGACAGATCATGCAGTCTTTATCCTACAGGTCACTGGTGCTCTGTGCCCTCTTGCCTAGGGGGCCCCCTTTTAGTGCTCAGAAGTTTCATGGTAGCACTTTCACTGCAAACTGACTGAGAAAACACATCACAGCAAAAGCTATGGTAAGTTCAGTGATGCATTTAAATTAATTTGTACTTTGTTCAACCCAATCAAATCCGCAGACATTTGAAAAATAGCTACACCCAGCAAAACATCCACAGTTCTCCTCAGAGACGTAAATAAAATATGAACAGCCTATTCTGTGCAGCAACTCTTCTCCCTAACCTCCTTCTTGCTCTCTCCCCAGCATATGGTATATGTGTTATGTCCTTCCACTGTTCTCACAAGAGCTTTTCTGCTTGATTAGCTCCATGTTGTATCTTTCCTTTGGTCTTCCCAACTGTTCTTTCTTCTAGTTTCTGTACCTATAATGTATTGCTGTCTGGTTACATTTTGACATGTTCATCTCATTCCATGGTCCTAAAATGCTATAGCAAACATCAGAATCACCCAAAGAGTCTGTTAAAACAGAGGGTTAGGAACTGTCATAGTTACTTTTCTCATTGCTGAAACAAAATACCCAACACCCACGAGTTAGAGGAGGAAAGATATACTCCAGTTCACAGTTTGTAGAGCTCTCAGTCCATAGTTGACTGATTCTAAGGCAGAGGGGCATCAAGGAGGAGAAATACTCCATGGCAACAGACAGGAGATGGCAAAGCAACCACCAGCAGCAGCAGCAGAAGCTGCCTTTATATTCTATCCAGGCTGTAAACCTATTGATTGGTGCCACTCATACCTGGGGTGGGGCACCCTTAATCTCAGCATCACACACCCTAGATCAAGCCACCTCCAAAAAGCCCTGCCTATGAGTGCATGAGGCTTTGAGGAGACAATTAGACATAAGCCATGCTCTGAGTAGAAATGTAGTATATGCATTACATCTTCCAGTTACATTTTGGCATGTTCATCTCATTTGATGGTCCTCAAACACTAGCAAGCATCAGAATTACCCAGAGAGTCTGTTAAAACAGATGGTAAGGCACCATGCTCAGAGGTTCTAATTTAGTAGCTCTTTCAGATTCAGAGCACGAGAACCTGCTTTTCTAACAAATTCCTGGTTTAGGGGCCACACTTTGAGAACACCTGATCCAAATGATCTCCCTTCTTCTATTTTATGAGCCCTTTGCTGATGGCTTCATGAGTTTCTTACGTAGTTTCACCCTTCTTAGAATTTCCAAACCCTTGATTTCCCAAAGAACTATTCAAAATGCATGAAATAATATTAGAAGCCCACATGCACAAGAGTACACACAATCCTTACAAGCCCTGTACACACCACCTGCTGCTTAGAACAAAGGGCACACATATCTCATTATGCTGAACTCCTTTCAACCTGTTACCTAATAAGTGAATATAATTTGTGTCATCTCTAATTGTCACCTTTCAGTACAAGAAAACATCTACACATGAAGAATCTAAACTTTTATCTGTTTATATGAGAAACTGAATGTACAAGCTATGGCCAGATTTCTGTATAAAAGGAGAACTCTGACCCACAGTCTGGCAGAAATAATCCAGAAAACCAACCTGTTATCTCTAGTGACCACTGTGTCTTGCAGCCAGTCATCCAGTTAACCCCAAATGGCCAGGATTTAATTAATTACTGATGACTTCCCTAACTTACTCTACTATTTGTGAGTGTGTGTGTGTGTGTGTGTGTTTGTAGTACCAGTATTTTTGTACTGAGCTACATCCCCAGTCCTTTTTACATTTTCTTAAATTTTTGAGACAAGTTTTTGAGACAACTAAGTCCCTAAGTTGCTTATGCTAGGCTTGAACTTGTGATCATCCTGCCTCAGCTTCCCAGAGTTCTGGGATTACTGAAATTACATGCATTTTATATGCATTCCCTGCCATGCCTACTTTACAGCTTCCCTGATTTTTTGTCCCTGCTTCCAATGTGAGATTTACCAGAGAAAGATAGATATGACCTTATAACTAAACACATACAGGATATCTTACCTCTGGTTATCCCACCCACAGCTCCCTGCACTAGCAGCCCCCATTAGGGCTCATCCAGAGGCTTCCCTCTCCTCCACCTCATACTCTGCCACTCTACTTGCCTTGGACTCTGCCCAGTGTAGGCACCGCTGGCCAACTGCCCTGCCACAGCAAACTTTCAGTGAACAGCTTTTGCTACTACTATTTGGTTGGCCTCTGTTTCCAACGCTGGCTGGAAGGACAGGGGGACAGCCACAGTGCACAGAACCTCAGAGAGAGACCATCTCTAAGTATTTCATAAGAGAGTAATATGAACAAGCCCCATTAGGATGTTCATTCAGTCTCTAGAAAAGGGATGATCATAAAATACAGTGAATGTTTGCTTTTGTTTTTTAAAAAAAACTTATTACAGTAAACGATGCATTACCATTAATCTCATTTTAAGCACTTCACTTGGAACACGTGGGTCTCTTGTTGTTGTTGTTATCATCTTTTTGAGACAGGATTTCGCTATGAAGTTCAGGCTGGCCTTGCACTCACTTTATAGACCATGCTGCCCTCGAACTCACAGCAACCCTCCTGCTTCAGCCTCCAGAGTGCTGGGATTACAGGCATGCACCACCAGACCCAGCATATCCCTTGGTTCTTGACACTTTTGGAAGCAGTTCTAGAAGTATTCTTTTGTGAGTGTTGCACTGTCATGGCTGCCTCACTGTCCTGAATTCATTCAAAATATTGACCTTTCATGATCATTTTGACCTTAGGGAAGAGCCAGAAATTGCACAGTGCCAGATTTGGTCAACAAAGTGAATGAGGATGCACCATCATGTATTTATGAGCCTACCTCCCCATTGAATGGTGCTCAGCGGCAGCATTCACTATAATTTTTATCACATTCCATAAAGACACTCGTAGAAGAGGTCTTTCAGAAAATGGCGAAAATGATGAGGTAAGTGTGTCCAAAGCAGGCAGGAGTATTTGAGGGGAATTAATGGCAATGCATCTTTAGCCATAATGAATTTTTTTTAATTTAAGCATTCTTCTTATGTTTTTTGATCACACTTCGTTTAATGATTGTGGTACTGGGGTTCTCAAGCTTCTTTGGGTCATTCTGTTGAAAGCCTATGTGGCCTCACTGTCACTTGGTGCTGGGGCAAGAGAGAAAGGGCGTCGAGGGGCAAGATCTGTGCACCAAGATGTCACCAGGGGGCTGTGTGGAGGACGAGGAGTCAGGAAGCATCAATCCCTAATCCAGGGCTCTGTAAAGTCGCGATGCTGTAAAGGGGTGACACTGTACCCCGTGGGGGCTTTTTTTGTCTAGTAGCATTTCCCATCACTCCTGGACAGCCTGACTGTCTCTCCCAAGCACAGAAGGAAGCAGCGCTGTCTTTCCAAGCCAGCAGCATCCTTCTGTGGCCTCCCCATGAAGTCACAGTGCAGCAGCGGGCCACAATCATGGTTATTTAATTAGCATGATAGACTCGCATCAGGAAGCCAAAGGGCAAGTTCACAGCTGAGGACCCACTCTTAATTGCCGGCCTTGGGAGGCCCATCAAGCCTGTGACGGGCCTGTGGCTTGCTCTTTCGACCGCCAACATCTGGATTTGCTGGGGCTGTGGAAATGATTCCCAGTCTGGGTGGTAACAATCCCAGGAACAAGGTTCTGGCCAGAACATTCAGCCAGCCAAACGCCATTAATTTCATGAGGAAGGGAAAATGCACATTGCACCCTCACTGAGCAACACACCCACCACCTGATCTGCAGATAAGTGTCAAACACCCCCAATCTAAATCCAAGGCCCAATGCTCAGTAATAGACCCTGACAGAGGAAGTACTTCAGCCTCCCCTCTTGGCCACAGGTGTGTGCATCTGTGCAAAGTGCAAAACACCAGCACTGCTTTTCAGAGTATTAAAACAATGCATTTAAGGGGCTTGGCAACATGCCTACAGCAAACTCTGACAATTATCACACGTCTTGAGTGGCAGGTGGCTATTCTACGCTTCCTAAATCAAGGTCAGAGATTCCCAAATCCTAGCCTCAGGGGGATCTGCAGCAGGGCCTCACCACCTCTTCTTATCACCTCCCTAAAGAGTCTTCTAAATTGTTTTTTTCCTAACCACCACTCCCCACCCACAAAATTTTAAAAGCATAGATACACTATGCGTTTATTGTGATCTTTTATTTTTTTTACTGTGACCCTTTAGGGGGCCATAAACTGTTGTAATATCCAAGATCTCTTTTACCCCTCAAAATCCAATTTTCTTAGCAAAAATCAAATCTTGCATGTATCTCTTTGTCATTCCCATAAAAAATGCACTTAAACTTCATTGTGCATGTATGTTTATGTGTGTATAAAATATATACAAACATTTAAGGTCTATGGTTAGTTTTATTTTAATTGATGGGTATGATGATGTAAAATATTTACACATACATAATGGAAGAACTAGTGTTAAAGGAAATAAAGTGTATTAGTCAGCTTCAGTGTTGCTGGAACACAATACCCAATACCCACAATTTAGAGGAGGAAAGGTTTAATTTGGTTCATATTTTAAGGGAATTCAGTCCATGGTCATCTAGCTCTACATCATGGCAGAAGGACATAGTAAAGCAAAGCTTCTTAGTTCATAGCAACCAGGAGGCAGAGCAGGGGAATAGTGACAGAGAGAAAGTGGCCAGGGACCAGATAGAGTCCCCAAGGCCACATGTCCATGGTACACACACACATGCACACACACAGAGGAGTGTGCTCCACCAATCCCCTAGGCAACTTTCAAACCAATTAAATTGGTACCCTCAAGCTGAACCAACACATCAAGCATTTCCTAACTTAAAACAAAAAAGGAGCCAATGATATCTTGCATTAAGAACACAAGATCTCAAGGTGAGTTTGGAGTAAAGTGAGGAAAATGAGAACATACATGTATCCAATTTAAAGTTCAACCTTTAATCTGAAATATTAATTTCCCTCCAAGTATGCATGTGCGTGTGACTTAATGGTAACAGGAAATGGTACCAAATGTATTTGTGTGTGTGTGTGGTTTGAGTGTGTATGTGTGTGTGTATATGTGTGCACGGCATCATCATTACAGGGAACAGTAGCAACTGTTAGTGCATGAGGTTTGCGTGTATGCGTTTAGGCAGTAGCTCAGCTGGTGACAAACTTTGTTCCCGGTGTGTTTTCTGTGCTCTGTCCTCGTGCTGCTGCTCTCAGGCCCTAAAGGCCCTCGTCCCACACTGTGACATCTGCATTTATCACGGCTGCTGGAGACACCCATCCTCTCTGTGTGTATGAGTAGAATGTCCCCAGCTCTGCCCATGGAGGGACCATGGGAGAAGGAAGAGGATGCCCTGCACGCCCAGGGCATAGCTGGTCCACACCCATCCTCGTGCAGCTTGTGAGGCGCAAAGATGGGTAACTCACAGTTCTGCTGCTCAGAGAGCCCGCAGTTGAGTATGGTGGCCAGGCCTCTAACCTACCTCTCATCCTTCTCTTGTTCTGCTGAGAACCATCTCCAATTCTCCTGGGAAACATGCCCTGGTCATCAGCACTGGTAGGGTTTTCTCTCCAAAGAAAGGATAAGCTAGAGTTCTGGTCAAATTTCCCACACTTATGCTTAAATAATATTCAAGCATTAAAAGAAAAAGTCAAAGTTTACTTAAAGGAACATCACACAAGTCAAAACTGGAGATTTTTCACAAATAAATAGTAGTCATCCATCCCAGTTTCCTGGTGGCCAAAGCAAAAAAGAGAAACTTCATCCAGGACAGTTCATAGTAACAGCTCATGAGGAAGACAGTTCGGCATTTGTTTCCATCCTTGGATGGTGACAGAAATTCCTCTCGTGGCCTCTCACAGGGTAAGAGCACCACTGATATCACGGGGTTACAGAAACATCTAAAATGACACCTCTGGGGCTGGGATGTAGCTCAGTAATGCTGCACATGCTTAGCATGCATGAGGCTCTGGATTTGATCCCCAGCACAAAAAAATAAATAAATACATACTCCTAAATCAAATTTAATCGTGTGTTCCTTAGAGGTGTTTTATTGAGCCTGTCCATTCAAGTTCACATATTCAGTAAAAACAATGGTTATTGTCAAAAAAAAAAACTGTAACCAAATCTAGGCACAGTACTGCATGCCTATAATCCCACTACTCTGGGAGGCTGAGGCAGGAGGATCATAAGTTTGAGCCCAGCCTGGGCAACTTAGTGACTTACTGAGAACTTGCCTCAAAATAAAAAGTATAAAAAGGGCTGGGGATGCAGGTCAGTTCGAAAGCCCCAGATTCAGTTCTCAGTACTGAAAAATGAAAACTGTAATCAAATGTCCTTCCACAGATGATTGGTTAAACAGATGCATTACATAGATACATCTATGTCATGGAGTAGTATTCGATGATGAACAGGAATGAACTCCCGATGCAGGCAGTTATGTGAATGAGTCTCAAAAACATTGTGCTAATTGAAGGAAAGCCAATCTGTAAAGATTTTGTACTGTGGGAGTTCACTGATCTCATATCCTCAAAACGATAAAACTGTGGGGACAAGAGAATTAATGAGGGGTTCCAGGGTCAAGTAAGGCTATACAGCACCCCCTGGAGGTGAAGAAAAGGTTCTGTCTTGATTATGGTGCTGGCATCATAAATGTGCACGTGGCAGAACTACACAAAACACACACACACACACACACACAGCCAAGACCTAACAGTGGTGTGAAGTTGAGTTCTTTGCTTTGACAATAGACTGCCCTTATGCAAGATGTCACCACTGGAGAAAGATGGGTGAGGACTTCACAGAACTTCATGGGCTATTTTTGACCACATCCTGTGAGCCTGTAATTATTTCAAAATGAAGATAAAAAACAAATGCGATGGCTGTGATCCAGGGTCCCTCCTGCCCCCAAGGATCTCCCCCTCTGCAGGCAAAGCCTGGTTATATCAGCAAAACCCTTGCCCCTTCCCACAGCTCAGGTTCCTGGTGCCAGCTGCTCCCTGGGCATCTGATCTGTGATTCTGAAGTCGCCTTTGATCACTCACTTCAGGTCTCTGTGGCCACTTAAACTGTCTGTATTTAAACACCCCCGAGTGATCTCCACCGTTTTATCCAGGTCCTTTGATGGCTTGTTTCTGGTCACTTGCTAATCTGGTGAGGTTCTTACTTCCTGCCAGGTTTTCTTTAGACTTCTCATTTCTGGCTTTGTCACTCACCCTCTGCCTGGCTGAGAGACAGGGTTAGAAATGCCAGTGAGAGCCCAGGAGCACTAACTGCTGCCCTCCCATGCCTCCCACCTAAGAAGTACACTGCAGGCCCTGGGGTGTGGACTCATCGACCCTGCTTTTCAAGCGAAGCATCAGGACCTGTGGTTTCATTCGTATCATTTCATGGTACTTTGCAGCTTGAGCTCTGGAGAATCTGGAAGCTGATGGTCCCTGTGGGCATTGGTGACTGGAGAACATGAACAGGAGAAGGGAAATGTCCACGGAGCTCCAAGGAGCTCGAGACAGATGCTCGAGGACCTGTATCACCGCGCAACCATCAAGACTTTTCCTCTGCTTAAGACAAAAATGACTTCCTGCTTGACCTCACAGATGCAGTGTGTCTGAGGAGATGCCTGTCCAGGGGGTGTGCAAATACAACAGTGCTCTGCGTGTGAAACTAGGATATGCTTCCCTGTTTTCTTGTTCCCCTCATATGCCATTCTACCCACATGTCCTGTCACCATGTCACCCAACTCCTTGGTGCATTTTTGTCACCATTTCCCTCAACTCTAGGTAGGTCGTTTGGGTGTGCTCCATGTGCAGCGGGAGGAAATTGAGTCGATTTCTGGATGCAGCCTAGAGGCCATAGAGGACACCTAAGGAACCGGCATCCACTGCTTAGAAATTGCCGGGGGTTCTGGGGTCGCTGGGTGAACCTTCTTGAGCCCTGCTATCAGTTGAGTGGGTGTCTGGGATGTGGCTCTGGGAAGCCCCAGGTGAAGCTTGGGAGCCAAAAAGTGAGAATAGAGGGTACTAGAGTGGGAAACAGGCTCAGCTCCAGGAAGGAGCCTTTGGAAATCAGCTAGGTGCCCCAGGATTGTCCCATCTGAGGACAAGAGGGCTGCAGCAGGGGTTAGGAGCTGAGGACAAGAGGGCTGCACCATGAGTGCACCAGGGGGTAGGAGCTGCCTCTGGGTACACTAACTCCCCATGAGTCACACCTGCCCCAGTACCAGCCAGGCAGACCCGAAAAGCCAGAGGAGGCCATCACGTGGATGGTCGCAGACGTGGGGAGTTAGGCAGAGCTGGGAAGTGGTGAAAGCCAAGAGAAGAGGGGCATCTGCTGCAAATATCGCACTCCACAGCCCAACTGCTCCTTTTACCAGGTGCTCCCTACCAAGCCACCCACAGCTGACCATCTTAGCACAATGACAGCATTTCTTTTGCTCACAAACCTACAGGCAGGCAGGGCTTGGCCCCAACAGTCTCTACTCTGTGCACCATCAGCTGGTGCAGCTTTGAGGCAGGGGTCTGAAGCATCATGTTAATGTTCTCTTATCACACACCTGTAAAATTCAGATAGCAGAGTTATAATTTCAATGCATCTTTTAGGGGGACGGGCTTGAACCCACAAAAGACCCTTTTTCGCCTGGTCCACTAAACCACCATTCCTGAGCAAGCCACCTATCTCCAGGGCCCCAAAGCAAACCTGGGCAGATCAGATGTGCCTGTTCTCCTGCCTAGGTCTGATACAGAATCAGGACCAAAGTT
>RJWT010040430.1:0-12500 GCA_004365215.1 Cuniculus paca
TTTTGCGGCACCAGGGATCAAACTCACGACCTTGCGCTTGCCAGGCAGGTGCTTAGGCCACTGAGCTAAATCCCCAGCCCTTGTCTTTTTGGGACAGGGTCTCACTATGCTGTTCAGACTGACCTTGAGCTCACTTTGTAGTCCAGGCTGGTCTCAAACTCACAACGATCCGTCTGTCTCAGCCTCCTGAGTGCTGGGATTACAGGCGTGTGCCACCAGGCCCGGCTAGATTATTTTATTTTATTTTATTATTTTGTACTGGGAATTGAACTCATGACCTTGTGCTTGCCAGGCAGCAGCTGTACCACTGAGCTATATCCCCAGCCCAGATTTTTTTATTCTTGAAAATGCTGTGGTACAGGCCCAGGGCCTCACCACCATGCTTCATACCCAACCCATGGACAGAATTTTTTAGTAGTAAACTTGGCCCAGCAGATGGAGGTGGCTGGGAATGTAGGACAATATCAAAAGGCCTTATGTGGGCCAGGAGATAAAAACCAGACATGGTGGGACCAAGCAATGGCACCTCCCTCGAGTGTCTCCAGAACAGCTCAGGGAGCCTTCCTCTGTGACAGCTGGCACGGCTGCCACAGGCTCTGCTTCCGTCCTCAACTCCACCCTCCGATGGCTCAGTTTCCCTGTGTAACCAGGGTGCTTATTGCAAAGCGGCCCTTGCTGGCGGGAGGACAGAGTTTGCATGTGCAGAGGGAGTACTGGGTGGCTTGCTCCATGTTTCTGTAAAGCTGCAGGGCACTGGAGTGGGACCCCACCTGGCTGAGTCCCCCCACTGAGCACCCCATTTCTCCGCAGCTGAAAGAACTGTATACCCTGCTGAACGAGAACTACGTGGAAGACGACGACAACATGTTCCGGTTTGATTACTCTCCGGAGTTCCTTCTGTGGTGAGTGGTGAGGCTTTCTCCTGGGTATTTGGTTGCTTGTTTAATGTAGAAACAGTGGAAAGTTATTTCTTCTGGTTCTGGAAACTACAAAGTCCATAGCAAAGGCACCAGCAGGGGTGGGGTCCATGGAGGCCTGGCCCCTGCTCCCAGGATAGCTCACTGGGGGCAAAGTCTGCGGATGGCACCACCACCTGTCATTGCCAGCCCATGGTCTCCGAGCTCTCCTCAGAGCTTGTGGCAGGACGCTGGCACCTGCACCTTCACCCAGCCAGGAGCCAGCTGGAGCTTGTGAGGGAAGGCAGCACCGAGCTCCTGCATCTGTAGGAGCCTGGCTTTTGGTGGTGCCAGAACAGGCTCTTACTTCAGGCCAACCGACCACCCAGGGAGGCCTTTGCAGAGCTAATCCAACCACACAGCAGAGCTTCTGCTAGGTGGGAAGGGAGGGCAGGAGGGACGAGACTTCCGAGATTTGCAGGCTGGCAGAAGGGACCCTCTGTGTCTGCTCTTCATACTCGTACAGCTGTGTAGTGATAGCTTTGCCTGACTGAGGCCTCTGCCTGCCTGGGCCACGTTTCATAGCCAGGCAGGTGAGGCGAGGCTGGCAGGGGTGGGGGATGGGCCTGCAGAGAGAGGCGCCTGAGAGAGCAGCAGGTAGATCACAGCTCCATGGCTGTCGGCCCCAGCCAGGAGGCCCTGCCTCCAGGCCACGCTGGCAGAGTGCACGCAGGTGGTCAGGTATGATGTCCTCCGAGCACGGCCCCAGATGGGGTGGGTGAGGCCCCTCGGGCTGAGCTGAAGCGGGTAGCTGTGCCTCTGCTCATGAGTCTGGGAAGTCTCAGCCCCTCATCCCTGGTGGAAGGGGCAGGTACAGCATCAGGTCAGAACCACGCGTGGCTGTGGAGCCCAGCAGCCCCCGCTGTCACATGTGTACTGTAGTGCGGCCATCTCTTCCAGGGCTCTTCGACCACCTGGCTGGCTGCCCCAGTGGCACTGTGGGGTTCGAGTGGTCTCAAGTCGGAAACTGGTTGGGTTCATTAGTGCCATCCCGGCAAACATCCACATCTATGACACGTAAGCACGGCAGTCCACCCATCACCACCGTCTCCGGGGGACAAGAGCTGCTCAGGCTCCAGTGGAGGACGGGCCCACAGAGGGGCTCCTCACTGGGCCGAGTGCTTCACTGAGTCCTGGCAGCGCCTACCCACTCCTGCCGTCTGCCACAGTCTCAGACGCGCTCAGTGCTTGCTGGTGGCTGACCTGGCAGTGCTGGGCAGATTCACCAGGGCTTCCGATCCCTACCTTTCCTTCTGGCAGCACCACAGCTCTCTGCCTCGGCCTTCTAGCTCAGTACTGTGGATTCTTGTGGGACTCAGATCCCTGGGCACCCTGGAACACCCCTGGCATACCCTGGATGTTTCCTGTGCTGCTTCCCTGCGAGCCATAGGGGGACCCCGGCCCACTCTTGGGGATGCACAGGGAGGTGCTGCTGGCCTCTGCTTTCCCTGGGAAGTGGTCTGAGAAGTGGCTGGGGAGGGGGTCCTGTTCTGACTGTTGCGTGCAGGTGTGGTGAAGGGCACACCTTGCTGGAGCTCCGCCAGCGCCGCAGCCTTGGTGCCTGTACCCTTCCTCCTTCTTAGAGAGAAGAAGATGGTGGAGATCAACTTCCTGTGTGTGCACAAGAAGCTGCGTTCCAAGAGGGTGGCGCCGGTCCTGATCCGAGAGATAACGCGGCGGGTGCACCTGGAGGGTGTCTTCCAGGCTGTGTATACCGCCGGGGTGGTGCTGCCAAAGCCTGTGGGCACTTGCAGGTAACGGCTCCTCCTGTGGTGCCCAGCTCGGTAGGACTCCTGTCCTGGGAGGTCGGTTCTGCTTCCTGTGCCTTGCACATCGGCCCCTGCTCTCACTGCTGTGAGAAGGGCAGGCCGCCTACTGTGGGCTGGCTTTCGTTTTGAAAGAGGGCTGAATCTGGGATTTGTGGGAAATCCCGAGTGTTTAAATAGTTGGCTCAGTTGTGTCTCAATTATTATGGAGGCCAGAGAGCTTGTCTGACCCTGTGTGGTTCGGGGACAGCTCTGCCCCAGAGCTGCCTGAAGCAGTGGGCGATGCCCCCTGCAGAGGCAACGGCACAAGGGATGTGGCAGGGTGGGTACACCTGTGGCCTTTCCCCAGGCTTGAGCCAGGAGTGAGGGTCCCTGTGCCCAGGCGAGGCATGGCTCTGGGGAGAAGGGAACTAGGAGCAGCTGTGCCGGCCCCAGCCTACTGGCCCAGCAGGCAGAGCCTGGCACGTCTCTTGCGCCACCTGCTGGCTGTCTGGAGGTCTCCCTGCTGCTAGCCTCTAACTGGCCAGTGAGTGTCCTCTGAAGACAGGACGTTTGTGTCCCCTCAGGTACTGGCATCGGTCCCTCAACCCCCGGAAGCTGATTGAGGTGAAGTTCTCCCACCTGAGCAGGAACATGACCATGCAGCGCACCATGAAGCTCTACCGGCTACCAGAGGCCAGTGGCGCCTGGGCATGGGCGGGGTGGGCCAGCAACCCTGGGCAGCAGGTGTGGCCGGAGTCAGGGGGGCCAGGGAAGCCACCATGGCTGCCAGGACCCCGTTACTTCTGTGGCGACTGTTTGGTCTGCTCAGTTCCTGGCTGCCCCTGGGCCCGCTCCCCAGCTCCTGCGCTCTGCAGCCGAGGCCTGAGCAGAGCGTTTGTGGGCTGTGGCCTCTCCCCAACCTGCCACTTGCCCCACTGCCCCAGAGCAGGGACTCGGGCTTGCCCAGAGCTTGTGGGAGCTCAGGTTTCTAAGCCCGTGTTGGATTCTGGGCCTTGGCCTGGCTCCCTTCAGTATTCAAGGTGCAAGCCTGTGACCCCTCCCTTCTCTTGGGTCCTTCTGGCTGCTGTCCAGCTGTGTGAGCTTGTGCTCAGAGGGCTGCTGCTGGCTCCATGGCCACCAGACAGAACCAACTGCCTGTCACAGGGCCAGTGCCCACGACATGGGGGCAGCAGTGCCCCATCTGGACAGTGCTGTGGCCGAGAGGACCCTCAGGCCCTCTCATCCTGATGGGGGAGCAGTGTTAGGGTGCCGGGGCAGCCAGCATGTCTGGATCCTGTGGGGAGAGAACCCAAGGTGACCGTTTTCAGTGCAGGGCTCGAGTCGTCCCCGGGGCTGCGTGTGGAAGGGGCCTCTTGTGTTCTCTGGGCTCAGGGATAGCAAGCCATCCTGGGGGAGGTTGCAGGCCTGATGTCATGGCAGCCTGTTCCTGGGGAGCAGTTGTGTCGGGTGGCACCGGAAAAAGCAGCTGAGTCCACCCAGGTTTCAGTCTGGTTGAGCCCCATCTTTGTGCGCTGAGCCTTGGGGAGGCCTGGCAGCACAGTCCTGGCTCTACAGGGTCACATGCAGGGTGCTGGTCCGAGCTGCAGTCCAGGGAGTCGGGTTCCAGACAGCTCCGTGCTGTGATGTCCTGCACACCACAGATGCTGGACAGACCCTTGGCTTCTACCCTGTCAACGCCAGTAGCTCCCTCCCCCGAGTTGCAGTCACCAGAAACCAACAACCGGATGTTGTCCTGTGTCCCCACGGGGACAGCGTAGCTTTTTTTGAAAATCACTGGGCTGGAAGGAGTGGATGTCCACAGGCACAGCCAGAGCAGCCAGCTCGGCCTGCAGGGTGGGAAGTCCTGGCTCAGAGGGGAGTGGAACAGGGATGGAGGAAGACAGCCAGCCGCAGGGCGAGGACACATAGCAGCCATGCCAAGGACAGGCCCAGTGACAGGCACTCTCATACTGTCCCTCCACCTTCTGTCTAGACTCCTAAGACAGCCGGGCTGCGACCAATGGAGAGAAAGGACATTCCAGCGGTGCACCAGCTGCTCGCCCGGTACCTGAAGCAATTCCACCTCACACCAGTCATGAGCCAGGAGGAGGTGGAGCACTGGTTCTACCCCCAGGAGAACATCATTGACACCTTTGTGGTGGAGGTGAGCCATGGCCTCCTGCTCCTCCCAGAAGACAGGCCACGGCTCACTACTGGCAAGGGGGCTTGGCCTGGCCTGAACGAGCCCAAGAGCCCCTCTGCACTGGGAATCCCAGCTTAGACCAGAGCTGCGCCTGGGGTGTGAGCACAGGAGCTGTCCCAAGATGGGCACCCCACACACACCTGCAGTCCCAGCCATGTGGGAGGCTGAGGCAGGGAAATCAATTCCACGAGCTCAAACCAGCCTGTACACCATAGTGAGGCCTGGTTTCAAAAAAAAGCAAAAGAAGAGGAAGAAGAGGTCAGAGGCGATGTCCAGTGGGGAAGGTGGCCAGATACCCCGCCCACCTCCGTGCCTGGCTCTGCCCCAGTGCCTTGAGCCACTGTGTCCCCTCCCTGTGTCTGCTCAGCCAGAGGGCACAGCTGCCCAGTGTGGGGTGCAGGTGTGGAGAGCAGTTTGTCCTGGGCCCTGGCGCCACTCACCGTGACCTGGCCTCTTGTCCCCTGCAGAATGCAAGTGGTGAGGTGACAGATTTCCTCAGCTTCTATACCCTTCCCTCCACTATCATGAACCACCCAACCCATAAGAGTCTGAAAGCTGCTTACTCCTTCTACAACGTCCACACCCAGACGCCTCTCCTAGACCTCATGAGCGACGCCCTTGTTCTCGCCAAAATGGTGAGGAGTGGGCAGGCGTCTCAGAAAAGGGCAGGAATGGGTGTGGTGGGCACAGCTCCTGTGGGAGGCATCACGCCTGGCACCCTCGGGTGGGGTCCCACAGCCCAGGCTTCAGATGGGAGGTGGCAGCCCCTGGGAGCCTCATCCTCATAGGACCAGCGGGGCTGTGGGGTGTGTGCGCGTGCCTGGGCTGTGTCCTGCGAAAGCGCTGCTCCACACGGGACCTTGGGAGTATACTGGTCACAGGCTGAAGCAGTGCCCCCAGGTGTCCCACGGTCACCGTGTACCCCAGGAGCCAGGAGCTGGCAGCAGGCTGAGTCTCCGAGCAGGGGTAGCAGGAGAGGGCAGGGGCAGTGGTCCGGGACCTGTTTGGGATGGAGGTAGTGGGGCAAGAGGGCAAGGTGGCCACCTCTGTCCTCACCTGTCCTTCCTCACTGCCCTGCAGAAAGGGTTCGACGTGTTCAATGCACTGGATCTCATGGAGAACAAGACCTTCCTGGAGAAGCTCAAGTTCGGCATAGGGGACGGCAACCTGCAGTATTACCTGTACAACTGGAAGTGCCCCAGCATGGGCGCCGAGAAGGTGAGCGCTCCTGAGGGCCAGGCCGCAGCTGAGCGCTGTGTGCCGGGGCGGGGTGGTGCACACCAGGAGGAAGCTGGGAGTCGGCTACCCGTGGATGGTGCCCTGTCCCTTGCCGCCCTCCATCTGCCAGCTCCGTGGGCGGGAATGTCCCGCGCGCCGTCCACTCACCCTGCCTCTCCCGTCGGCTCCCAGGTCGGGCTTGTGTTACAGTAACCGGTTGTCGGTGAGATTCTGGATAAAGCCACAGAGGATTCCAGCCAGCAATGGAACCTGCCGCTTGTCGGTCCAGTCTCACAGACCCGAGCGTCCCTGGAAGGGAGCAGAACTGAACCAGCTTTACCACACCAGCAGTGGACTTGATGGCTGTGCTGCAGGGACGTGGGCTGCGTGACCTCACCTCGGGCCATGTCTGGTCTCCCTGTTTTCCAATTAATCACACCCTCACGCAGCCGTGATCAAGGGAATGTAACTGCTGAGACTAGCTCATGATTGGCATACTATGGAGTTAACGGGTGAATAATAAAAGTATATATATTATATATATAAATATTTTAAATATCTTTCATGTTCCAAATGTACAAGGATGCTTGGTCTCTAATGAAAAGCTGACTCTCGTCGTCCTCAAGTTTAGAAGCCAAGGATGGAGGCAGAAAGTGTCAGCACCGCGCAGTCTCCGGGAGCAGGAGTGGAGCCCGGGCCGCAGCTCCCTGCGTGCAGGCAGAGGACCCCAGGCAGGGACGATCAGATAGGTCCTGCTGAGTCCCCTTCTGTTCCGAGGCCTGCTGCCTGTAGGACACTGTCCTGCCCGCAATTGTGCCCCGTGAGGTTTTGCCTTTCCATTTCCGTGTGTGTGGGACCTCGTGGAGACCACACAGTGCCAGCCCTGCACAGTGCAGCACAGAGCGGAGCCAGCAGCCTTCAGCCTTCCCACCTCATCCTGCTCCTTGCCAGGACACGCGGCCGCAGCTGCGGCAGGATGCAGGGACCCCCGGACTTGTCAGCAGGCATGGGCTCGCCGATGCCACCATGTGGACTTGTGCGGTGGCCATGCAGTCTCCTCGATCCTCAAGCCCAGTCGCGTGGCTGTCCGTCCACACAGGCGTTCTTCAGCTGCATCCGGCCAAGTTCCCTGGGGGGCCCACATCCCCCTTTCAGGGAACCGGCCTTGTACAAGCCTGGCGAGCAGCACAGCAAGGGGCAGGGGAAGCAGCCTTGCCTGCCCCCCGCCAAGCCTCCTGGGGCCAGCCTGGGGTGCCCTGCCCTGCTGGAGGCTGAGCCTGTGGCCTCAGAGCTGGAGGACGCAGTGTGCCTGGGACAGAGGGATGTGCCGCTGTGGAATGCAGGCAGCTGCCCCAGCAGCTTCGTGTCCTTGGTGTTGACTGCAGGCCCCAACCCTTGACCTTGACTCCTCCACTCCAGGCTCATAGACCAAAGAAGCCGCTGTTCTTGGCAACACACGGAGTTCCGCAGATGGAGGAGTCGGTGAGGCAGGGCCGCCTCACACCCCACAGACGTCAGATGGCGGCGGCAGCACCACGCAGGACCAGCACGCATGCCTTGCCTACCCTGGGCAGCATCTGACTGGGCAAGGCTTGCTGTCTTCGTCCCAGTTGGTCTGAATGGGGCCCCCAGCGTACCGCTCCCCTGCGGTTAGCTGGGATCGTGAAATGAGGACCCTGTGCCCCAGGCTGCTCAGGAAGAATGGGACCCAGCAGGGACCCCACCTCCCACTCTGCAGCTGCTGGTTTGTGGCCTGCACCCTGAGTGCATGCCTGGGGGGCCCCCAGGGCTGCAGGAGGCCACGGCCACTGCTGTTGGTCTCCATCCTGTGCAGACTCTCCCTAGTTCTTCACACAACTCTGTCTCCATTGGGGCCTCCCACAGGGGCCCTTGGGACAGCGGCACCATGGTGGACAGCACCAGCGAGGGGTGACCCAAGGCTGGGCTGCCCTGCCGCAGGCATCCCTGCCTCCAAGCTTCCTGGCAGCTGCACTTAGGACGCCGTCCCTGTCTGCCTGTGGACTGACTACTCGACCATGGACGCTGCTCTGCAGGGACAGAGCCTGTGGAGAGGAGCTGAGCTCTGGGCTGGGGCCGGCAGGCTGCTTGTGTGCTGGCATCTGTGGCTGGCCCAGCCACACACCCCAACCCTGCTTCTCACGGAAACGGGGGACCGTGCCTGTACCTCCCTTCTGCTGCTCTGCAGCCTGGGGCAGGGCCTGTGGTCTGGGGCTCCTTCTCCAGTGTGCATGGCTGCTGTCTGGGAGGCAGCGTCAGGCCCAGGGCGGCACAGGCTTGCTGGGGCCCAGACCCGAGGAGATGAGGCTCAGCTTCAGCGGCACCAGGGAGGCTCTCAGCCCCGCCCAGGAGTGGTGGGTGGTGCTGTCTGGGAGGCTTTTCTGCTGGGGCGTGTCCGCTTCCAGTGTTGTGGAGTAAATACCTGTGTGCTTGCTGTTCCTCTAAATACGTCACACTGTTTATAATAAAGGCAGCAGCTGGACAAACCCTGTCCTGGCATCGCTGTGGTCCGCAGGTGCATGGGATGGGCAGGGCCTGTCCCCTCGTCCTGGGACTTGCCCTGCATGCAGAGCAGCCCCTCCACCGCCCGTGCAGCCCCTGGGAGGCATGGGCACCATGTAGGCCCCTCCACCGACCCCGCACGCCCTTCTTGGGCTGGCAGCTCTGCCGTTCCCTTGAGCCACGGGTCTGGCACTTGCTGGGTTTTAGGTTTGCTTTTCTTCGCGTCCCTGGGATGGAGCCCAGGGCCTTGCCCTGCCAGCCCAGCCATGCTCACCTTCCTGGGGTGCCTCTTAGCGAGGGGATTGCTGGGCCCCTGTTGTTGCACTGGGACCTTCTGGCCACCCTGGACCCAGGATCTCTTAACCACCCTTGTTGTGCCTCTGAGCCCTCCAGGGGACCTGATGACCTGCCTAGAGTGCTCTGCCCCGGACGCACGCTTCGCCCAGCCTCCAGGACCTGCAGGCCAGGGGAACCCAAGGAGGGCTCAGGTGGGCCCGGCCAGCTCTGTGCACCCCTAGCAGTCAGGTGGGGGGTCTGGGAACTCCGAGCACCAAGGTGTCAGGGCCCAGTCCATCCCACTCCTGGAGGAAGCTCTTGCTTCCTACCTGCGAGTGCCACTGCCCAGCCTGAGGCTGGTGCCAGGCCTAGCCCGGCCCCATGGAAACCCCATCCAGTGCTGGCACTGTTCCTGTGGGACCTGAAATGCCAGTGTTGCTCCCTGGAGCCCCTTCGGACTGGCATGGTCACACTGCTATCCAGGACTGTGGCAGCAGGGCTGCTGGGTGGAGAAGATGGTGTTTTGAGGGTCCCTTGGAGGTCACCTCCTTCAGGCCACCGCGTGACCTTGTGAACTGGTATCCTCAGCCTGTGAGCAGGGTCAGGGCCAGGTGCTGGGAAGAGGCTGCCCCACCCACCCCTAGGCTCAAAGCGGCACTGGGTGAGAGTAATGAGCAGATGTTTATTGTTAGAGAAGGTGCTGTCCTGGGACCCAGCTGCCAACCTGTGGCCAGGTCTCCAGCTCCATCTGGAGCTTCCTCCCTGCTCAGCAGGAAGGAGGTGTGTGGAGTGAGTGTGAGGCACCAAGGGCCTGGTGCTCCACCAAGACAGGCAGGACAGGAGGCCAGGGCAGCTCTGCAGGGGCTGGGTGCTCACTGGTGCCAGTTCCCAGGCTCTTGGCAGCAGCAGCCTTGCATAAGGCACCATGTGGGGCAGGGCCGGGCCGGCGCTGGAGCCCCTGCAGCCAGGCAGCAGCTGTCCCCCAGGAGGCCGGCAGGCACAGCACCCAAGGCTGCCGAGTTGGGGGAGGGCCCAGCTTGGTGCTGGACGTGGCCTGGAGCCCCAGAACTCTGGTGGGGTCTTCTGCCCTTAGGAGTGCTGGATGCAGATATGGATGAAGAGTGTGGCGGGGGACAGCGGGGCCCCATCCTTGGAGAGCAGGTGGATGTGGCGGTATCCTGTGGGGCCAGCCAGGGTCAGGTCCTCAGCCCTGGCTCCAGCCCGGATCAGGGAGGCAGCCAGGGGTGGGGAGCCAGCCCGCCTGCCCACCTTGCTTCAGGCTGCTGAGGGGCAGCGTGAACTGGCCCACGAAGTCGTTGGGGGAGGCTGCGTCGTAGTCCTCCACCACGAAGCGCACCAGGGCCAGCTCTGGGACGCGCAGCTGGAACCGCAGGGTCTGCCCCCAGCATGGGTTGAAGCCTGGTGTGGGCGCACAGTCAGGGCGGCCTCTCTCCTCTGCTGCCCACCTGCCCTCCTCCGCCACCCTCTGCCCGCCCTCCTGCCTGCCTGCCCTCCTACACCACCCACCGGGCCAGCTCCCACCGTTGTTGAGAACGTGGCTGGTCTCCTTGTGCGCGCAGTCTGCTGGGACTCCGTGGATCTCCACACGCACCAGGGGGTCCACAATGGAGCTGGGTTTCTCAGCATTCAGCTTGGGCAGCTGCTGGGCAGTGAGCACCTGGGGGAGGCGGGCAGTTCCGGCCTGGCACTTGGCCAAGCCCACTCTGTCCCCCCAGGCTGTCCTTGTCCCTTCACCCTCCACCTAGACCAGTGCATTCCCAGAGCAGCCTAGATCCCTGCCAACCTGGACCGTTAGCGTGGTGCAGGGGGGCCCGGGGCACCCCGGGTCAAACACTGTGCCTGGCCGCCGCAGGCAGCTGGGCTTCAGGATGTAGCCACACCGCCCGTTGACCAGGAAGCGGCCTGCGTTGAGGTCCATCTCGTAGCCTGGCGTCTGGAAGTTCAGGGCCACTGTGGCACAGTGAAGCAGAACTGTTGGTGGCCTGTCCCAGCTGCTCGTCTGAGGGACAGCTGTGTGGGGCCACCTGGCCGCTCCCCGAGGGCCCTGGCTGCTTCACCTGTACCTTCTCCCTGCAGCCCCTCAGGCTGCAGAAGCCCCTGGGGCTGGGCCCCGGCCTGGGGCTTCCACAGCTGCCCCCCGCCTGCCAGCCTGCTGTCCCAGAGGGCACCCTGCTCAGCACCCACAGAGCAGTATCCTGTGGGGCCAGCCAGGGTCAGGTCCTCAGCCCCGGCTCCAGCCCGGATCAGGGAGGCAGCCAGGGGAGGGGAGCCGACCTTCACTGCCTTGCTGCTGTGGGCAGCTGACTTCCCCACCCCCCAACAAGCTTTCAAGAGGTTAGCCACAGAGGCATCTTCCTCCTTGGGCTCCCACCCAGGCCTGGGGCACCCCAGCCCCTCGCTCACCAAGCTGGCAGCCTGCATTCCACATCTCCTGGGGGCTGTAGTTGGCAGAGTTCACGCGCAGCCCCAGCGGGTACACACGGGTCAGCTGGCGGGTGTTGTGCCGGACAAAGCTGTTCCCTGGGGCAGAAGTGGGCAGCTGCTTCCCTCGCCTCCTCCAGGAGGCCCTCCCAGACCTCACCCTCCCACTGGGCTCCTGGCCGGGTTTCCTTCCACCCATCCCACTCCCTCCTCGGGGTCCCCCCCACTGCCTGGTGCCCACTGTGCCTGGTGCCCAGCTTCTACCTGCCTCCCGCAGCAGCTTCCGTGCTTTGCGCTCGCTGAGGGAGCCGACCTGGCAGGGCTGGGCCGGGCCAGGGCCAGGCTGCAGGGTCTGCAGGCGGGTGGCACAGCAGTACACGGCCAGGGCCGACAGCTCAGGGGAGACTTGGCCAGCCTGGGGCCTGGCCTCTGCAGGGGTCCTCTGTCGTGTAGCCCCCACAGCCTCTCCGTCCTCCTCCTCCTCTTCCTCCTCCCTGTCGGACAGAGGGCGGCCGTCCTCGCCCTGCACTGCTGGCAGCTTCCTCCCCTTCACCAGCACCCGGCCCTTCAGCTGCTGTGGAGGCCAACAGGGACAGATGAAGCCTGCCCCTCCGCAGCCACTGGTCAGTCATTCAACCACCCCGGGGGAGGATGGGGGTGGGGCGGAAGGAGCAGAGATGGGGTACAGGAGCCCAGCAGAGGGCAGAGGGTCCCTCAGGCCTTGGAAGGACCTGGCTGAGCCTGCAGGTGGAGAGGCAGGGGCACTGAGGGACAGACAGGCAGCACCACCGAACCCTCTGTCCCCAGGCACCAGGAAGTGTCACCTCTGGAGACGGCAGCTTCTCGGGGTCCTGGCTGCCCAGCACCTCTGTCACCAGCATGTCCCCCAGAATGGTCCGCAGGTGGCGAGCCATGACAGCCTGCTGCTCCAGCCCGCAGTGGTTCTCGAGGGACAGGATGACAGGGTAGGGGGACAGCTGCAGGGGATGGCAGTGCTCAGGACAGGTGGGAACAGCCTGGCAGAGCCCCTGGGCAGGCAGTCACAGGAGGGGACACACAGGGACTAGGGGTGGCCTCATTTGTTTATTTACAGCGCTCGGGACTGAGCCGGGGCCTTGCATGGAGCTGCATCCCCAG